>OZ023208.1:68832979-68860424 GCA_963995525.1 Escarpia spicata
TTTATTTTTGACATGTTATTTTACTGTTGCAGTACACTTTTAGCGAGAATGGCCAATATGTATAATTTGTTATACAACATTAACTATTAGAGCTAGAATAAAAGAACCAGGACCGAGTAAAAGATTGACTTAACTTAGCGAAAATCAACTTATGTGAGTTTGAGTTATCTGGAGTGCTCTGTATATGACCAATGCACACAGGTAATTATGTAGAAGCAAATTAAAAGTTGGCCAAAATAATTGATTGGGATTGTAGTGTGACTGAATCAGCATAACAAGGTTCTCTTGTACTTATTTTCTTTTTAATCAGCTGTACGCTTGGTGACCAGTCCCATAGTCTAATATCTAAACGAATTAATCTGCAAGATGTTGAATTAGTTAACTCATATTTAGGTTCTATTTCCTAAATTCAGTTATCTTTGTTTCCAGGAACATTGGAAATAGCCGAGCTGATGGAAAGATTACTTTGGAGAGCTCTACTCAACAGTGCCATTAATTGGACAATGGGTCACCTGACATAAGATGGTGCATGACTTTGTTTTGCGACTTCTACTAGAAAATTGTACATCATTTCGTGTTTCAAATTGATGTGAGCATCTGATAGTTTTGTGTGTCAAAATGCATAGAAGTGTTATTATTTGGACAATGTGTTAACTGACACAGTAGTGAAGAAGATGTCTGACTTTTTTCTGGAACATTAGTTCCGTGTGGCTTCTGCTGGGTATATGTACATCACTACATTTTTCAAATGGATTTGTGCAATCTATCGATTTGTATATCCAAATGCACAACATCCCGTCTTTACGTTGCAAGATAGAAGTACATAATAACATTGATGCTGTTTTATGCTCATCACGTTTGAATTGTATTCTAAAATTCACAAAATATAATTGTTCCACAACATTCAACATGTTTTAGGGGATTTCTTGAGTAAAATACAGCAATGATGAATGAAAACAGTGTTTTAAAATATGCGTTATATTTAAAGGTTTGTAATTTTGTAACTTTATTTCCTTCATACAATGACCATTTATTTGTCATCGAAACGGGAGTTTGACAGAAACAAATTCAATATTTTTACTCTAATTGATGGGCAGAACAAAAATGGATTCTCCCAATACAAAAAACACATTGTTACACTGATGCTAAATATTTTAATATTTAGTCAACAGTAATGTTATTATGCTCTTTATAGATCTACATTTTTCAAACTAAAATTAAACCATATCAAGATGTAATAAAGTACATAACAACTTATGCTATTTTAACATTGTACATTAGTTCATGTGATGTACAATGTTTTAATGATATTATAATACGATACTGATTAAAAACCCGGAAGCTTTTTGGCACGAGATGAAACCAAAGCAGCTGAATGGAAACAAGTATGCCACCTACCGATATCCCATACTTCCGGTCATACAACTTTAGAAATGCGTCGTCTTTGTCGCACGTCCAAAACGGCTTTCCAAGTCTGGATATGTTTACCTGGACACAATCAAAATGGTTACCTAGGGCACCAACAGATTGTTTACCTAGGACAAACATTTTTTTACCAAGGACACAAACAGAATGGTCACTTAAAACACATTCAAAATGTGCACCTAGGACACACAATATCTCACGTAGGACACAAAGAAAATGTTTACCTAGGATGACCATCAATGAAAAAGGACACGAATAAAACGTTTACTTAAGACTCAAACAAATGTATCCTTGCATAGTAAACCGCACATAAATCAAATAAAACAAGTTAAATATAATAATCATTAGTAGTTTTACGTCACCCACTTGTCTAATAAACTAGTGCGACATGCTTCCCGTATGAAGTCGTATTGTGCATTTAGTTCTGGGTAGCTGATACCCACAGACGATCAATTTAGCAAACACAGACATAATGTGTGTTAAATAGTTGATTGACAGTTTTAACAATCAATTATCAAAATGACATTTGGCGTCACTGTTGAAAGCAGACACCAGTCGGACGTCGCCGACCTCAAGACACCGTTTAGTGTGATTGGAGAATGTCTTACCAACTTGAAGCCGATGCTGACCTCGACGCCCGTTGGCACGGAGAAGCCTTCCTCAAGCGGGAACGTCATTGTCTTGAACTCGTTCAGAGCAATGCGGAATCCCGAATTGGCCGTGTAGCCGGGCAGATATTCGCGATCTTGCTTGTACATAACAAGATTCAACCCTACAAAAACAGAGAGCATGACCGTAATTGTAACTCTTGTTTATTAAATTCTCCCAGTTAAATTTTGAGGAATTTATTTATCCTATTATTTGTTTTATTATTTTGTGTATATTATAGACAGCAGTTCCTGGCTTGACTGTTGATATATATATATAAGCGAACGGCAGAGAGCTTAACATGCTCACACAGTTGTCTACAGTGAGATACTGGAGCAGTTTACTCGAGTTGAATATGTGCTCCTACTGCCGAGTGTAAGTTGATCAGACGTACCGTGGATCACCCCAGCATTTCGCGCTTTTAGCGCCTTCGGGCGATCATCGAAGCCATTGAACTGGAAGCAGTTGCCATACTTCTTATCGACAAACGACGTGAAATTCCTGAAATATTAATATATAAATTTTATTTCAACCAGCAACGTAGTCACAATGACGGCAACTACGCGAATTCCATCACAGCTAGATCGCTTTACCACTAGCAACCATTGACGACTAGTACAGGAAACATTGCGAACACGAGTACGGGAGACATTATGAAATTGGCTTGGTGATGTTCCAACTAAACTCAAACATAGACACACTAACAGTAGCTCATCCGTTAACATCGGCGGTTTGTTGCTAACAATGATACTAATATTATTATTTTCTGAATAGTGCTCCACATGAAATAAACTCGTACATTGGTCATTGTATTTGTATTTGAAATGTCCTGCACACGGAGTGATATGGGACCAGCGTTTTGCAATCACAGCGCTACTACTGCGTCTCATACATTACACGGTACAGGGCAAAGAAACGTAGATGGTCAACTCACGCCTCGGTACATTTGCGACCGTTGAAGGAACAGGAGAGGATGGTCTCGTTCTTCTGGTGGCCCATCTTCGCCAGCGTTGCCCTACCAATGAGAAATGTGTGTGTGTGTGTGTATATATATATATATATATATACACAATGTATACATCCTGACATTAGTGTGTGTTTATATTTAAATGGCTTAGTTGGCTGTTTATATACTGTAAAAGTTCACTATTCAGGTGTTACTATTTTGTTTAACAAACTTTTGAGAGAATATTGCGCAACTACGTTACTGTTGCAGCTAGTTTGGATTGACAATGGCCACATATCATCAGCTAACGTCGTACAAATTGAGCACAATAGTCCAGCCTAATGTATGATGAGAGATATGTTATTTCTAACCACTCTTTTATTTTCTCAATTCCTCTCTTTTCTGAGAACATAGTCGAAGCAACAGCCTAATGATGATCGTCAGCCAAAGAAAGACCATAAGCCAAAGGAAGGTCGTCAGCCAAAAGATTTAACAAGATTTAACCAGATTGCCACCCAGAGAATTAACTCTAGGTAGCAGGTGGACAAGGAAGCCCTTGTCTTATCGAGAGTCCGACCCTTTTATCTATGTGTATCCCGCCCGTCTGAGGTATGTGTCGATTTTATTTTTAAACATATTCACGCTACTAGCACCCACACAATCAGCAGGTAATCTGTTCCATTCATTTAGAGTCCTTTGTGAAAATGAAAACTTTCTTATATCCAATCTACTCTGCTCCTTTGCTAATGCAAGATCATGTCCTCTAGTCCTTCTATCTTTCTTAACTGAGAAAAACATATTTCTATCAATATTTTCATAACCCTTCAATATTTTAAACACTTCTATCTGATCTCCTCTCAATCTCCTGGTCTCTAGTGTTGTTAAACCGCATTTTTTAGGCGTATTTCGTAACTAAGATCCCTCAGATTTGGTATCATTTTAGTTGCTCTCCTCTGCACTCTTTCTAGCATATCTATGTCCTTCCTGCGATATGGCCTCCACGCTTGAATACAATATTCTAAATGAGGCCTAACTATTGTTTTGTACAGCGGTATTATTAGCTCTTTTTCCTTATACGTTATGTTTCGCCTAATTAATCCAAGGATTTGATTTCCCTTTGAAGCTGCAATTCCGCACTGCTCTGAAATCTTCATATCAGCACTAACGGTTAACCCTAAGTCCTTTTCTTTTACAGTAGTACTTAGTACAGTACCCCCCATTGTATATTCTACTTCTTCGTTCCCATGTCCTATGTGGAGGCATTTACATTTCCCAAAATTGAACATCATTTGCCACTTTTCAGACCATTTGATCAACCTGTCAAGATCATCTTGTAAATGCTGTCTATCTCCATCACTTTTAATCCTTCTAAACACTTTTGTATCATCCGCAAATTTCAACACCTTGCTTGTTATTTCATCATCCAAATCGTTGATGTATATTAAGAATAATATAGGACCTAATACTGATCCCTGTGGTACCCCACTCAATACCGATTTCCAGTTTGAAGCCTCCCCATCAACTACTACACGTTGTCTTCTGTCAATCAGCCATTGTTCTATCCAGTTTATTATACCATTTCCTATGCCATGGGCCTTTAGTTTATGCAGTAATCTTTGATGTGGTACTTTGTCAAAAGCTTTTTGAAAATCTAAGTAGACGATATCTACTGGTGATCCCTCATCTACCCACTTAGTGATGTCTTCCAAAAAACATAACATATTTGTTAAGCATGACCTCCCTTTAAAAAAACCATGTTGAGATGGTTTTATCAAGTTTTGTTTAACAAGAAAATCCACCATGTGATCTTTAATTAGTCTTTCTAATAATTTACAAATCACTGATGTTAAACTCACTGGTCTATAGTTCTCTGACTTGTTTCTCGAACCTTTTTTGAATAACGGTATAATGTTTGCTTCTTTCCATTCTAAAGGAACCACTCCCTCTTCTAATGACAAGTTGAAAACTGTTGCAAGTGGTATGCTAATTTGTTCTACAATTTCCAATAGTAGTTTGGGTGGAATACCATCCACTCCAGGTGATTTATTATCCTTCATAGCCCTTATTTTCTTAGCTACCATTTCCGGGGTTACAATTAATTGTCCTAAATAGTCTGAATCTGCCCCCTTGAACTTAGCCTCTGGTATTGGCAGTGAACTAATATCTTCCCTGGTAAACACTGAACTAAAGTACTCATTCAGGTCTTCTGCCATTATGAATCCCTCTGATATTATATTTCCAGCACTATCTTCTAGAGGACCGAACTTATCTTGAACTTTCTGTTTGCTTCGAACATACGCATAAAAACTCTTGCTGTCATGTTTTATATTACTAGCTAATTGTTGTTCATAGCTTCTCTTTGAATTTCTAATTTAAGCTGTATCTTGGTTAAGTGCTTCTTTATAATTGTTGTAGTCTTCATCATTTCCAGTACATCTATATGACTTCCACATCATTTGTTTATACTTAATTTTTCTAAGGGCTTCTTTCGATAAGTGTTTCTTTTTGGACCGTTTTCCTTGTTTTTTGAAGGGTACAAATTTATCGATTATGCACTTAATTTCACTCTTTAATATATTCCAGCATTCTGTTGCCGTCTTATTTTTCAGTGTCTTATTCCAGTCTATCTTTGCTAAATATTTCCTTATGTCCTTATACCTTCCTTTGTGGAAAATTCTCCTATACTGCTTTTTGCTATTCCTTTCTGATTTTACTTTGTTGGTAAAATGTATCTGGTTGTGATCGCTACTCCCCAGTGGCTCACATATCTTGACATTGTCAACTAATTCATTCTGTGAGGACAAAACTATGTCTAACACATTCTCACCCCTGGTTGGTTCTAGCACATGTTGAGAAAGGAATGTATCTTGAACTAAAACTAAAAACTTGTGGTCCTCTCTCCCCATACTCTGTATAGATTTCCATTGTATATGCCCATGGTTAAAATCCACCATAATAATACAGTCCCGTTTGCTTACTTCCCTTATAGCGTTTTGTATTTTTTCATTCTCTTCTATGCTTATGTTTGGACTTCGATAAACTAACCCAACTGTTAACGTTGAGTTTCCTGTAACTATGTTACACCAAACAGCTTCTTCGCAATCTGCTTCTCTTTATAATTTTATTTCATAAGCCTGAATAGATTCTTTAATATATAAAATAACTCCACCTCCCTTTCTTCCTATTCTATCTTTTCTAAACATTACATATCCTCTCAGTCCCAATTCAGCATCTGATATATCGGTGGTGGTCCAGGATTCGGTTATACCTATTATATGAGGGTCAAAGAAAGACCATCGGCCAAAAAAGACCATCAGCCAAACGAAGAGCATCAACCAAAGGAAGGTCATCAGCCAAAATGAAGACCATCGGCCAAGCCATTGTATGTAATATATAACATGCCCAGTTTAGAGAAACACTTGGACATTTTGGTGGTAGCATTTGACTTATTCGTATACTGGCATATTAAGACACTACTTGCTGCACATTAAACACTACTTGCTGCACATTAAGACACTACTTGCTGCACATTAAGACACTACTTGCTGCACATTAAGACACTACTTGCTGCACACTTACACACTGCTTGCTGCACATCTCTGCAAGCCGCGGCTTGTTACGCAAGCAGGCAAGTACATATAAAGACACACATACACACATACGCACGAACGCACGCACACACCATAAAACAAACGCAGAGACACAGACACGCACATATACATGCGCACACACGCACATATGCACACACGCACACACGCACACACGCACACACGCACACACGCACACACGCACACACGCACACACGCACACACGCACACACGCACACATGCACACGCGAACACACACACGCACACCCAAACTACACACAGCTGATCATCATTTTGTTTGCTTAGATAGAAACGCTCATAATTATATTAAATCGAATGTACGAAAAACGAAACACATTACAATCGACTTGACTGAAATGGACAGTTAAAAGTACACTGTTCTAGTTTCTGCAAATGTCTCGACGTCCCCTTTCGCTGTCATAACGAGCCTTCAAGTCGCCAGACAACGTTCCTCACCCATACTATACATTATTGTCAATAGCCGAGTTTTCTTTGTCTTGCTTAGCTGTGTTTCCTAAATGGATATGTCTATATCGCGTAAGACAGGACAATATACCATCGCAATAAGAACCCCAGATATAAGGAACATCCGCTTATGAGGAACAACTTCGAAATGTCCCTTCTGACCTGCATAGTGTTATATATATATATATATATATATATATATGTATGTATATATATATATATGTGTGTGTGTGTGTGTGTGTGTGTGTGTGTGTGTGTATGTCACAAAGTGGTTTGTATAGAATTTAATTAGGCTTTAGAACAGTGGTTTTGATGGTGCTGCCATCTCTGGTATGTATTGTCGCGGAGGTACACGCTGGAGCCCTTTGGCGATTAAGGCGTGTAACGTTTTAACTGCCGACGAGTCAGATTTAATTAATTTCATTTGTAGCGTACACCACTAATTCTACGGTTAGGTATACCAAATTTGGTACCTGTAGAAATTATTTAACATGACTGGTAATATGGTGACCTGTCAAACTACTTATGTTGTGGTTATAAGAAGATTATATTATGAACTTACAAAAGTTGTTTACTGAAATGTAGGTGTGAAAAACACTAGGGTCACACCTAGCTTATGAATATAGTGCGTGTTTTCTTAAAATTAGGGATTTATTCATGAGAGTTGGAATGTACGATGAATATTGTGGTATCCGGCTCGATACAGGGAATCCAGTGATATTAATTATGTAAGTAATTCACGTAAGTTTAAGATTGTATGAGCACTTATATAGCCAGACGTTTAATTCGCAAAATCTATTTTAAACTCAGCGAGTTGAATGGATTGCTTCGATGTGTGAAAGGTTTCGGGAGCTGGTTTTTGAAGCGACTTTAATTTGTATCGAGTGTTGTAATTGGTCATACTAACTTCCGGTCATCAAGATATATAAGGGCAGGACGGCCATTCGAGGCCAGACGAACATTTGAGCAGAAGAAAGTGTTGCACTCTCGTCTCCAGGAATTGGGTTGAAACGTGTGTCCGCCCAACGCATATAGTAAATACTTCTACGATTTCAACAGTACTGATTAGTTGTGAGACGCTGCACTTCCCACGCGTTGAAGAAGACTGAGCGATAACCGACTGCTGTTCCGTTTTGACGTGATCTTCGAATGCGAGGCCACCACCGTTTCGTCTGCTGGCTGTCGTAACACAGACTTCGTGACAGACCTTCTCGACATCGCCGACGTCGTGACATCGTTTCCGTGTTGTCGCCTGGTGATTCGCGTGGGATCGACAAGGCAGATCTTCCGTCTACTTGATCGCCCGAGTCGCCTGCTTTCATCTATGTGAATTCGTTCGCCGAACGCCGAGCGACTTTCGACTTCGTCCTGACATCACGCCGAACGCGATCGATACGAACGATGACATTCGCACATCACGAGACATTCAGGGGTTACAGTTCATAGACTTTACAACGGTGTATACCCGTCTTCATGTAAGTGACCAGCTGTTTAAATTGTCTCCCATGTAAATTCGTATTTGGATGCATACTCGTCGAGTACAATGTATGGTGTTAAATATAATGTCATAGCAGAGTAACGGTTGGCCAACTATCACTGAACCGCATATGTTTATTGTTGATGTATTAAATGGGAATGCCAGTTGGCTTCTTGTACACACACACACACACACACACACACACACACACACACACACACACACACACACACACACACACACACACACACACACACACACACACACACACACACACACACACACACACACACACACACACACACACACACACACACACACACACACACACACACACACACACACACACACACACACCCATGGATAAAACGAAAAGTATAACCAAGAGTGACGCCTTTGAGCGTGTAGTCACCTGTCGATCTTGCTGATGATCTCGGCGAAGCGCAGCTCTTTCTTGAAGTCGTCGGCGACGTCTCCGCCTCCGTAATCTTCATCCGCCGTGTGGTCGTCCACACCGAACTCCTCGTTCAGGTAGTCGTAGTCGTCGTAATTTTCACCCGTAGACGGCTCATTCTCTGCACTCGCCGTCACCGCGCCCTGGGTCGTCATGTCAAATACCTCACGCCGCTACAACAACGTACTGCTACAACGCTGCCCGATGGTGTGAACGCACGAATCACAGGAAGGTGAATAATACTAATAATAGCAGTAATAATAATAATAATTATGATGGTAATAATAGTATTATTATTTTTAATAATCTAACTGTAATCGAGTTTGCGTATGTATACATGTTAAAGTTTTCCTCTCAGATGGCTTGAACATCAGGTATCAAATTTTCAGGAATTAATCTAAACTATTACAATATCCCCTTTTATTTTTTTCTCTAAATATCCCATATATGAAAAGATGTCTCCCGTTTTATAGGGTAAATCTTTTGTTCGGAACGTAAAACGTAATGCGCACATAAAACGTAAAATGTCACTTAACAATCGCAGAAATCACGCGCGCGTGGCAAATACTTTAGAAAAAACGGCCCTTGCGTTACCGGTAGGTTGCTAGGCAACATAAAGTAGACGCTGACACAATGGGCTAGCGTTTCCCTCATGCCAACACCATAGCAATATAAATATTATTTGAACATTCTACACTATCAAGCCTAGGACCAATAGATTGACATGAACTTCACTTTATCTCCGACGTTCGTTGTTTTGAAAATAAAACGTTACTAGTACTTATTGCAGCACGTTCGACGTTTTATTTCCGTTTAAACAAACGCGTACCTACGCGATCGCGTGACGGTGTTTATGTAACGATGCTGTGTGTTTTCTAACATTTGGTAAATATTATTATCACCACTCTCAGTATGAACTGCAAACTAGCATTTTTGCAAGTAGTAATAATAAATGTACAGTGTGCCTAATTTCTGCAGAACGCATGCTCAACGGTGCAACAAACCAGAGTTGCTAAGCATTATGTCATGAAGAGGAACGCGATGAAGGCTTCATCAGAAAAAAAACCTATGGCTATGGGGATTTCGGGGGAAATACAATTTAACATTAATAATAATAATGGCAAACTTATATATCGTCTAAATCCCCAGGAATCTGAGCTCAGAGGCGCAACATACAAGATTCATTGGGCAAAATTGTTAACGGGGACTAGCTATAGAGTCGTTATTAGAGCAAGGGACCGCCGAATGTTAGGGTGGGAATACATTTTCAAATAAATAAGTCTTCAGTATTTTACGAAAGGTATCTGTATTCTCAGATGATTTTAACGCGATAGGGAGTTGATTCCAGGGTGCACCTACAGAAAAAGCACGTTTGCCGATATTAAGCTTGGTTTTTGGAACAAAAAGCCGTTGTAACAGTGAATGATCGTAACAATATGGTATGTAGGAAAGTTGTCACAAAGAAGTTGATGACAGTGACAACATGATCTGTAGGATGGTTGTCACACAGTATTTGATGACGGTGACAATATGATCCGTAGAAAGGTTGACAGGCAACAGTTGATGAACATGACAACATGACCTGAATGAAGGTTGTCAGGCAACATTTGACAACGGTGAAAATATGATCAGCAGAAAGATTGTCACACAACATTTGATGACGTTGTCAACATGAACTGTACAAAGGTTGTCACACAACATTTGATGACATTGTCAACATGAACTGTACAAAGGTTGACACAACATTTGATGACATTGTAAACATGAACTGTACAAAGGTTGTCACACAACATTTGATGACATTGTCAACATGAACTGTACAAAGGTTGTCACACAACACTTGATGACATTGTCAACATGAACTGTACAAAGGTTGTCACACAACATTTGATGACATTGTCAACATGACCTGTTCAAAGGTTGTCACACTACAGTTTATGTAAACGTCAACAAGTACGGAGAGAAAACAAACGTGTGCCGCTAGTTGAACTGACCTTGCGTTCCTTGGATGGAGGGGATCCGGGGGGCCGTTTAGGGGGTGGCTTCCCGGCGAATTGACTCGACTCCCATTGTTCTTTCTGTTTCTTGATGTACTTCTCCGTCTTCGGGTCGAGGTATAGCATAGACATGCGCAGTGGGTTCATGTTGCAGATGGTGACGGTTGGGAACTCGAGCGACGAGTAGCCGATGTCGATAGTCGTCGAGACGGGATGATTCAGGTACTTCGTCACGATGTCGTGTAGCTGCCAGACGACGGCCGCCGTGCCGAGCAGAAAGAGTAAGATCCACACGGAGCGACTCGTCCAGCGCCCCGCCTCCTTGATGTAGATAATGCCCTGCACTGACGTCTTGTTTGCGAACCGCACGAGGATCTTCTTCATTCCCTTCAACGTCTCCTCCGGCAGATCTTTTGACGGCGACTTCTCATCGATCTACACAGATAATAACAACAACTACCTTACACCAGCCGACGGACAACAAACCACTCATTCACATTGGCGCCGTCTAGTCCATTCTTCACCGTGACATGGACTTCGTCAGAGGAGAAAGGCCCTCCAAAAAAAGCTTGTTTAGCAAAATATGCAAGTAAATAACTTAAAATATTATGGTTGTGTCATCTCAAATGTATAGCCAACTGGTGGATAAGAGACAAATGGCCAACGGAAGCGGAAAGGAGAGATAAGGAAAGAGAGGAAAGCGATAGAGGAGAGATGACTTCGGCGCCTGGCAAGAAATTAAATTACAACATTCCCAATTGTGATACAAAAATAATAATAATATATTATTAATAATAATTGCTTTGGCATAGCTGCAGTAGTCCGACTGTCAAATGCCCTTTTTGTTGGTGTACCGTGCGTTTGGGTCCGCACGATGTTTTTTTTCATTTTGTCACCGTCTAACCTTCTAGGTCAATAATCCGACGAGTGCCACCCAGGCAACTTTAAGCATTTTTTATATATAAATCCATTAACATGCTAATTAGTTTTCGCCATTAACATCCAAATGCATTTTGCAGGGTGTCTGGTTATGATTATGTCATTGAACAAATTATGGTACGCAAATTTATCGCATGAATATACAAATTAACCAATATAAGCTTACGATTTTCGTTTATATCTCCTCAACAGGCGAGTGGTAGGCGGTACCTAACGGACCGACTTAAATGTTTTAAAAGAACCCCTTTCCCCGAACAAATACCCAAATGGTATGTCATTTGAAAGCCCCCTAGATATATACTTTCTTTAATAAAAATGGCCATGTCATATATAGTTGGATATCTTATTGTTTTCCAATCAAAATGAGACACGATATGGTGCTGTCACCCGGTAGAGTAAGTGTGGAGCTAAAGTCAAGCAAGGTCACCATGAAATGAGAGTATTCAAACTTTTGCAATACCACAAAAGTCATAAAGTCACAAAGACTGTATCTTCATTTCGATGGACATATCATATACACTGTGAAAATATAATTTCTCCCCGTCCAAAAAAGGTATAAAATGACAGTGTCCGTTTATGGATTTGCTGTGGAGCGACGACCAAACAGTGTCACCGTCAAGTATGAATTTTCGAAATTGTGTCATCCCACAAACATTATACAATACCAATGGTGGCTTTCCTACATACTCATGGCCATGTTATGTACCTTTATAAAGCCTACTATCTCCTTCTAAATAGGACGGGGAGCTATCAAGTGGAGCAGTAAGTGTGGAGTGAATGTCACTCAAGGTCACTATCAAATGATTAATGTTCAAAACTGCGCCATTCCGCAATGTATGCATATATATAATTTGTTTACCTCCATTAGGCCCTGTTATACACATAATATGTGCGTTGTATCTCCTTCAAAATGAGGAATGGCATGGATTTGTAAAGTGGTCGTCTAACTGTGGAGTGAAGGTTGAACGTTACGGTTGAATTAAGGTCACCGTCAAACGATGCATCAACCAACATGACAACGTTTGACGAGTGCAGACACTGTTGTTGTTCCTCATATCATGAAGCACTTCATTAACTCCAACAGTTTTGGCGTCGTCCGGGACACGTTCCTCGCCAGCAAGAACAAATAATCCACACGAGAGCAGCGTGGTAACGGGACTCTGAGGAAGGTAACATGGGACAACAAGGATCAAATAATCCACACGAGAGCAGCGTGGTAACGGGACTCTGAGGAAGGTAACATGGGACAACAAGGATCAAATAATCCACACGAGAGCAGCGTGGTAACGGGACTCTGAGGAAGGTAACATGGGACAACAAGGATCAAATAATCCACACGAGAGCAGCGTGGTAACGGGACTCTGAGGAAGGTAACATGGGACAACAAGGATCAAATAATCCACACGAGAGCAGCGTGGTAACGGGACTCTGAGGAAGGTAACATGGGACAACAAGGATCAAATAATCCACAAGAAAGCAGCGTGGTAAGGGGACACTGAGGAAGGTAACATGGGACAACAAGGATCAAATAATCCACAAGAAAGCAGCGTGGTAACGGGACTCTGAGGAAGGTAACATGGGACAACAAGGATCAAATAATCCACACGAGAGCAGCGTGGTAACGGGACTCTGGGGAAGGTAACATGGGACAACAAGGATCTAATAATCCACAAGAAAGCAGCGTGGTAACGGGACTGTGAGGAAGGTAACATGGGACAACAAGGATCAAATAATCCACACGAGAGCAGCGTGGTAACGGGACTCTGAGGAAGGTAACATGGGACAACAAGGATCAAATAATCCACAAGAAAGCAGCGTGGTAACGGGACACTGAGGAAGGTAACATGGGACAACAAGGATCAAATAATCCACAAGAAAGCAGCGTGGTAACGGGACTCTGAGGAAGGTAACATGGGACAACAAGTATCAAATAATCCACACGAGAGCAGCGTGGTAACGGGACTCTGGGGAAGGTAACATGGGACAACAAGGATCAAATAATCCACAAGAAAGCAGCGTGGTAACGGGACACTGAGGAAGGTAACATGGGACAACAAGGATCAAATAATCCACAAGAAAGCAGCGTGGTAACGGGACTCTGAGGAAGGTAACATGGGACAACAAGGATCAAATAATCCACACGAGAGCAGCGTGGTAACGGGACTCTGAGGAAGGTAACATGGGACAACAAGGATCAAATAATCCACACGAGAGCAGCGTGGTAACGGGACTCTGAGGAAGGTAACATGGGACAACAAGGATCAAATAATCCACACGAGAGCAGCGTGGTAACGGGACTCTGAGGAAGGTAACATGGGACAACAAGGATCAAATAATCCACAAGAAAGCAGCGTGGTAAGGGGACACTGAGGAAGGTAACATGGGACAACAAGGATCTAATAATCCACAAGAAAGCAGCGTGGTAACGGGACTGTGAGGAAGGTAACATGGGACAACAAGGATCAAATAATCCACACGAGAGCAGCGTGGTAACGGGACTCTGAGGAAGGTAACATGGGACAACAAGGATCAAATAATCCACAAGAAAGCAGCGTGGTAACGGGACACTGAGGAAGGTAACATGGGACAACAAGGATCAAATAATCCACAAGAAAGCAGCGTGGTAACGGGACTCTGAGGAAGGTAACATGGGACAACAAGTATCAAATAATCCACACGAGAGCAGCGTGGTAACGGGACTCTGGGGAAGGTAACATGGGACAACAAGGATCAAATAATCCACAAGAAAGCAGCGTGGTAACGGGACACTGAGGAAGGTAACATGGGACAACAAGGATCAAATAATCCACAAGAAAGCAGCGTGGTAACGGGACTCTGAGGAAGGTAACATGGGACAACAAGGATCAAATAATCCACACGAGAGCAGCGTGGTAACGGGACTCTGAGGAAGGTAACATGGGACAACAAGGATCAAATAATCCACACGAGAGCAGCGTGGTAACGGGACTCTGAGGAAGGTAACATGGGACAACAAGGATCAAATAATCCACACGAGAGCAGCGTGGTAACGGGACTCTGAGGAAGGTAACATGGGACAACAAGGATCAAATAATCCACACGAGAGCAGCGTGGTAACGGGACTCTGAGGAAGGTAACATGGGACAACAAGGATCAAATAATCCACAAGAAAGCAGCGTGGTAAGGGGACACTGAGGAAGGTAACATGGGACAACAAGGATCAAATAATCCACACGAGAGCAGCGTGGTAACGGGACTCTGAGGAAGGTAACATGGGACAACAAGGTGCCAATAAACTGGAAATACTTCCATCGCGATCCACTGATTCATCTAACTGACCCAGCAGGATCAAATAATCCACACGAGAGCAGCGTGGTAACGGGACTCTGAGGAAGGTAACATGGGACAACAAATAATCCACACGAGAGCAGCGTTGTAACGGGACTCTGAGGAAGGTAACATGGGACAACAAGGTGCCAATAAACTGGAAATACTTACATCGCGATTTCACCAACAATTTGCAATACTCTCCATTAAGGTGCCAAAAATACACCACCCAGGTTGAAGGGAAGTGTTCGACACTTCAGACACCTCAGTTGTCCGCCAGTAGGTGTAACTATGACAAGCTACATCCAGTTTGACCCTGAGGAACCTGACACGCAACTGTTGATCCTTGGGAAAAATGCTTTGAAGAAAAGGGATAAAAACCATGTTTGATACGCAATGTGGACATGTGTGCCCTTGTGTTTCCGATCGTTTTGAGCTTATCAAGTTTATGTCCAGCCTTTGGGACAGGCAGTAACTTTATTCATCTTAATGTCCACAAAATGACATTCAAATTCAAAATTATGTAATGTAAAAATGCCATTAAAAGTATAACATCACATATTGGCTGGCCTACAATTTGCGGAATGATTTTAGACCACCACTTTACAATTCGATGTCATACCTCATTTTGACGGGGATACACTAGACTCTACGCCTATGTGTATAACATGACCTAGACATACAAACATTCTAATGTAATTGTACAACATTTGCAGAATGGCGCTGTTTGAACATTCGTAATTTGATGGTGACCTTGCTGGACCTTCACTCCACATCTACGGCACCATTTAATAGCTCTCTGTCATATCCCGTATTTACGGGGAGGCAGTAGGCTTTCCAAACGTGTATGACATGATCATGAGTACGGGGGATTAATCTCGAACTTTTATCACATGACGGTGACACTGTCTGGTCGTCGCTCCACGCAAACTCCGTCAACTGACATCGTCAAGTCATATCTTATTCTGACGGAGAAAAATAGTTTTTTTTACGCTGTGTGTCATGAGTTCATAGAAATAAAGTAGGTACAGGGTCATTGTAACTTCATTACGTTCACGGTATTACAAAAGGTCGAATATTCATAATTTTACGGTGACCTTGTTTGAACCTTGCTCCACACTTACTATACAGGGTAACAGCTCCATAGTGTACCTCATTTCAACGGGGAGACAATAAACTTACAAAAATATATCACACGGCCTTTTTTATTGTTAGAGAAAGTAGATATGCAACCATTGAAATTTTAAGATGTTTGCGGAAACGCACAATTTCGAAAACGTATCATTTGAAGGTGACCTTGTTTGACCTTGGAGTCACGCTTACTGTAACATTTGGTAGTTCTGTGACAGGCCTCGTTGTGATGGCAATATCTACAACTTTCAAACGATATACCACTTCGGTGTTTGTTTGGGGAGGGGGACATTTAGGTCGGTCCGTTAGTTAGTGCCTACCGCTCGCCTTTGAGGAGATATAAACAAAAAAAGGCTGAGTCCCACCAAGTGACAGCGGACGTTCATAAACACTCGGCAACCCATCGGAAATCCGGCTAAGCTTGATCGCCCGCGCTACAATGCCGCGAACAAAACAATCCGAACCTGACGTTACGAAGTCAGACGAACTCGCCTAGTTGAAACGGTCCGTCACCCACTTAAGCAACAAGCTAGATGAACTAATTAACTCGAAACGTGAAATCACAGAAAACTCGAACAAAGCAATGCTGAGAAAGACGAAAAGATAAAAAACGACTAGAAGCCAGGATGGAAGAAATGCAAGAAGCGAAGAATGATAAGCATGCGCAAAATAAGGCAAAAAACAACTCGACGAAATAACGGACCAAAACTCATGATCTTTGAAGATCTAACCTCCCTGCGCAGCGCACTTCTACGAGAGGTGAAACAAGACAACAACGTCAAACGCGCATTCACACGTGACGGCAGGATACACTGCATTGTTTTGGAGAACGGCCGGGAGAGGAAGGTAACCCTAGACAACCCCGATGACCTCTTCAAACTGTCTTGGGCGGAGCAGAATCTGGCAAAAGACATTAATGTATCAAATGGGAATATAAGTGTACTTGATTATTTACAAAGCACCAATCAAAACACTATGTTTTGGAGGGGGTAGATGAAAATGAGATAATAAATATTGTCAGTAACTTTAAAAACAAGAAGGTTACAGCCTATGACAATATAGATATGGTCATTTTTAAGAAAGTTATTTCCAACATTGTGGTTCCACTTCCACACATATGTTCAACTCAAGATGGCTGCCGTGGCGTGACGTCTTTTAGTTTTCGGGAGCGAGACAGAGGATTGAGACGTAAGTGATTTATTGTTTGGACAGGGTTTTGGACCGCATTATGGCGACAAAACGAAGAGGATGTAGTGCCTCGGATGCTACCGAAGTGGCACCGGAGACAGACGCTCTGCTAATCCGGTTCTAGGATCTATTAAGCAATGAGACAGTCGTTAATAAGCTAGGTAGCGTGCTCTATCCGAAGGGTCTTACTGACAAGTTAGACGCATTGTCCGCTACTATTACTCAGTTGATTGAGCGGTTGGACAAGAAGGACCAAATGTTCCTGCTCTAGAAGCAAGACTGTCCTCAATGGAGGCTGGTCTAGATGAATTGGAGTAATATTCCCGTAGATCAAATCTACGATTCTTCGGAATTACCGAGTCAGACAAGAGGAAGATACCACCGGCATGTTGCTGTCTATTGTCAACAAAACAATGGAAGTCACCCCTCCCATTGTGAGCGCGGATGTAGTGACATCGTCTTGAACGGTGACAACCAGGTACGGACGCGCAACCTCGACCAGTGATCATCAAATTTGCCACTACCCACGTGCGCGACGTGGTCATTCGTGCGAGACGTCGCCTGCGGGAAAGCGGCGATGGACCGACGATGTACGTCAATGAGGATTTAACACGTCGACGAGCGGCGCTGGCAAAGAAGACCCGTCAGATGAAAAAATCTAAGCAAATAAACGATTGTTGGACTTTCAAGGGCAAAGTGCCCCTAAAGTCCCTGAACGATGTTATAAAGGAAATCGGCACTGACGCCGATTTGAACGGGTATTGACTGGAACGGCACTTGTACAAATTGTCAAACGTTGCTTTTGTTCGCGGCAACGACTTTGTGTGACTAATCGCAGTGACTATAGTGACTCATCAACGGTACACAGCTGCCATTAGCTATTGGTGTTGATACACAAAACTATGTATGTTAAGTCTAGCCAATGGAAACGCTAACAAAAGAACAGCTACCAGTAACTTTATTTATGTTTACTATTCTTGAAAACGGTAATGCCAACTGTGTTCTATTACACATGAGCACTTGAAATTTGTGTTGGGTTATTTTACGAATGAACTTCTACGTTTCGTTAATAGCAATGTTGATAATAAGCAATATGTATCTGCAGATATATGTATCTGCAGATATGTGTAATAATAATTGTTATTATTATTGCTGCTTGTTTACACGAGCCATGCGTAATGTTCATGCTCTATTGCACATGAGGAGAACAAATATACGAACTAACCATCCCTACACTGTATTATACGGGCTAACATCCGTGCGCTCTATTACACGTAACCTTTGGACTTCCAACGACAAAATGGTCGTAAAGTCCCTGAACGGTGTTATACAGGAATTCCGCACTGACGCCGTTTTAATTTTGTGACATGAACAAGAATACCTTGTATTGCGTACATTAGTCACTACTGTATATTGTGGTCTTTCAATACTTATAATTATGAGAAATGACCAGTTTATGAGGTCATCGCCATTAACCGTCCCATGTCTAGTACAAGACACGACTCACCAGCAGCTAAATCATCTCATTGGTATTTGCTAGTTTGGTAAACAATCTATTGTATGACAGTCACGACTCAAAGCTGGGTCACCCTGTGCTGGCGATTATGAGGTCACGTCATGAGGTCATGCACGTAGCAATCAATGGCCGAGGTATTACGAGGTCATGTTCAGGTGTGCAGTTGGCGATCAATGACCTGATCGGGATAAATGTGTCATGTTTAAGTTCTTAAAATCACAATCTTGACAAAGATAATCTGCAAGGTCCAGATTTTGTACGAGGACAGTGAATGTGCAGTGTTAGATGAAGGTGAACAATGTATATTTGGTCTTGCTAGCATTAAGGAACAGTTTGTTTACTGATAGCCATTCACTTATTTTTTCCAATTCCTTATTTATGTTGATGCTTAAAGTAACGTTATCAAACACATCTGTAGTAGATTGGAAGGAACAGAGTGGACATATTAAGGTAGTGTCATCGGCATATAACATCGTATTGAATTTATCACTAGCGTGATGAATGTCATTTATATATAAGATGAACAACAATGGTCCCAATATGGAACCCTGAGGGACAACTATAGAGATGGATAATTGATTGGATATTACATCACCGAATTGTACTAACTGGAGCCTATTTGTTAGATAACTGATTAGCCAGTGTAACGGTGTCTTGTTTATGCCGTAGTGTTTAATTTTTTAAACTAAAATAGGTTGTTTAGTGTATCAAATGCTTTTGAGAGGTCAAAAAAATGGATATAGGAATATTAGCTTGTCTAAGCTTTGTAAAAGAATGTCTGTCATTTCCGTTGTAGCCATCTCCGTAGAATGTGCTTTTCTAAAACCGTAGTGACTTTTAAATAACATTCCATTTGTAGTTAAATATTCATATAGTTGGTTATACAGAATTATGTCGAAGACGTTGGAGATAGACGGCAGCAACGAGATTGGCCTGTAATTATCTAGCATCGTTTTATCGTTTTTCTTATACAGAGGAATACCTTTTGCAAGTTTTAGTTTATGTGGGAAAATCCCTGTGGTGAGCGATTGGTTAATTATGAGAGAGAAAGGCTTGGCAATTAGCGGGCTGATTTTCATTAGCAAATTTATGGAGATTGAGTCATGTCTTGCACTATATTCATTTACAACTGACAATGTATCTTTTTCTGTAACATGTTTGAATATAAAAAGTGAACGGAGATTTGTCCTTTAGATAGCTAGTAAATTGCCTTATGTTGTCTACTAAAGAATATCTTTTCTGCCAGTTTATTGCCAATATTTACAAAGAATTCATTAAATGTATGCGCAATTTCCCTTTTGTCCGAGATATGTACTCCGTTTATAAAAAAAAATTAGGAAATTCAAATTGCTTATGGTTTCTATTTAAGAGTTGTTTAACGGTATCCCAAGTTTTTTTTATATTAGATTTATATTGATCAAATAAATTTGTGTAGTGAATACGTTTCGCTTCTCCGATAGCTCTATTTAAGATATTTGTGTAGACGCGAAGATTTATTAATGACACATTGCAAGATATGTCATTTTGCGCAGTCTGTTTTAATTTGCGATACAGTTTGTCTTTATGTTTTTTTGAGTTGATTATTCCAATGGTTATTCAGTTTGACTTTTTTGTGTTTGTACTTATTGAGTCTAACTGTTTTGTAGGAAAATTATTGTCATACAGTTGGGAGAGTATATCTTCAAGTAAGTTATAATTAGTGTTTGGATCAGATAGCTTATTTATATTTAATTTATCCATGATGCACGATGGCTTACAGATTAATAACATTGTTTTGTTGCCTTTTCATTATTTGTTCTAATTGTCACTCATTTGGTAGCATTTTGCTTAGATAACAGTTTATCGAGAGTTATAATAGTTGCTCATAATTATATCTGCTGTGGAAGCAGTGGTGGCATTTGAAATCTTACAGAATATCTGGTCAATAAGTGTGCAGCTATTTCGAGAGAAACGAGTCGGCAAAGTAAATGTTTTCATAAAATCCATTTGTATATAATAAATCAAAATATTCGCCGACTTGTTGTTTGTTGTTTACTTTCAACAGGTCAATGTTAAAGTCGCCTGTTATTATAGTTTCTGTATTGTCCTTTCCCAATTTTGAAAATATCGGTGCAAATTCTTCTATATATGTGGATATGCTTAGTTCATTATTATTTAGCTTAGGCGGTCTGTGCATGTTTCCTGTTGTGATGTTTTTATTTAGATACATTAATAAAAAGCCCCTCCCAAACATCGGATGAGTAATATAACTGTCTTACAATAATATGAATAACGTACATGTAAATACATTAATAAAACTCCGTGACCGGAGCAATTTTTGCCTTGATGAATGCAGTTGTAATTTGGTAATTGATATTGAAATTAGTCTGCATCATCAGAAAGCCAACTTTCCTGCAAACATATGGCACTGAAACCGATGTCTTTATTGACTAACTCTAGTAAGAGTGGGTAAATGTAGTTACATTTTGAATTAATGCTTTGAACATTTAAGCTGAAAATAGTAAACTTATCTATGATAGCGGCGAGAGCGTCTTTTAAGACTGTAGTGTCTATATAGGGTGAGTGAGTAAGTATTGTATGTCTGTAGTGTCTATATAGGGTGAGTGAGTAAGAATTGTTAAGTCTGTAGTGTCTATATAGGGTGAGTGAGTAGGTATTGTTAAGTCTGTAGAATCTATAAAGGGTGAGTGAGTAGGTATTGTTAAGTCTGTAGTGTCTATATAGGGTGAGTCAGTAGGCATTGTTAAGTCTGTAGTGTCTATATAGGGTGAGTGAGTAAGCATTGTTAAGTCTGTAGTGTCTATATAGGGTGAGTGAGTAAGTATTGTTAAGTCTTTAGTGTCTATATAGGGTGAGTGAGTAAGTATTGTTAAGTCTTTAGTGTCTATATAGGGTGAGTGAGTAAGTATTGTTAAGTCTTTAGTGTCTATATAGGGTGAGTGAGTAAGTATTGTTAAGTCTGTAGTGTCTATATAGGGTGAGTATGTAGGTATTGTTAAGTCTGTAGTGTCTATATAGGGTGAGTGATTAGGCATTGTTAAGTCTTTAGTGTCTATATAGGGTGAGTGAGTAAGCACTGTTAAGTCTGTAGTGTCTATATAGGGTGAGTGAGTAAACACTGTTAAGTCTGTAGTGTATATATAGGGTGAGTGAGTAAGCACTGTTAAGTATGTAGTGTCTATATAGGGTGAGTGAGTAAGTATTGTTAAGTCTGTAGTGTCTGTATAGGGTGAGTGAGTAAGTATTGTTAAGTCTGTAGTGTCTATATAGGGTGAGTGAGTAAGCACTGTTAAGTCTGTAGTGTCTATATAGGGTGAGTGAGTAAATATTGTTAAGTCGTCTAATTTATCATCTGCATCACCGAGAAGCTGCATTAGATTATTTGCAATCGAACCTCCATAGTTTGACAGTTTTCTGTCCTCCAAAGAATTACTATTTAAATTAAAATTGTGCGCTATACACTGTAGCACTAGATTTAGTATAGTGCACCAGGGTGGGATTAAGTCATGCAGATGTTTGCGTATGTGGAGCAACTGTTCCAAACATATGAAGAACAAAGCAAATTGTTGAACACAAATGCTGATGCGGTTTACACCATTAAATTACAAAACACGAAGGTATGGAGCGTGTTTTCCAAAATAATTGACGTAAATTATAAAGTCAATTATGTAATATTATAAAATGACAACGATTGATATTATAGGCTTGTAGTATACAGCCCTATAGTTACATGGCTATGAATATTAACTAGTGCCTTGACGAAGATTATTCAGGAATGTTTTTATGTCTTCTGTAACAATTTCACGGCCCTCCGCGTTTTTTTGTATTGTATTGTATTGTATTGTATTTATTCAGAATCCAACAGGTCCAGTGGACCCAGTAACAGGACCGATAACTGAAGCAATACATATAAATAATAAAACAATAATAGAATAATCAAAACAATAAGAACAATAAGGACATAAAAGCCACACAATATCAACATCGAATGTACCAGGCAAACATCTGTTATACATAGAAATGTTTTTTAATTGAGGATCTAAAGGTTTCAGCTCCTGAATATTTATCACAAGTTGGATCGCTCAAATAAAATGCGTTGAAACTTGAAAGTAATTATACATCTATTCAAAACACAATGTTTTCTAATGTTGATTCTGCTATTGGAAACTCTAAAAGGGAAGTAGTTTCGTAGAGATCGTGAAGGACAGTGAAATTGAACAGCCCTTACCAGATACGACGAGTCTAGTTGGGAGTGCACACACTTGTGTAAAAACATAAGATCTGCAACTTGCCTACGATGTTGAATGGAAGGTAGTCTAACATGATGGCAAAACTCAGGATAACTGTCAGAGGAGTACTGTATTTTGGATTTGTAACATAGATATTTAATTAACGTTGCCGGGGGATTCCAGGTAGCACTGCAATACACCAACTGGCTTCTGACTAGATATATATACAAAGATAGCAAAGCAGGTACATCGGTAAACGTTGTGGAAACGCGCTTAATAAACCCACTCAACTTAAAAGCTTTACAAACACAACGATTAGTATGATCGTTAAAAGGCAAACTATCGGTCAATGTGATACCGAGATCTTTCACAGCGGTGACATTGGGCAAAGACTGGCTTAAATTCGTGTAGTAGGATATACGGTTTTTTAGTGACCTGATGCAGCGTTTCTCAACACAAGTTGAAGGTGCCATGTCTCACACCAAAGACATACACTGTCCAGATCCTTCTTTAAACAATTGGGAATCTAGCATACAATGACATTTCACATGAATGAACATGATTAGTGAGATCGTTAATATACAAGATAAACAGAAGTGGTTCGATTTGTGAACCTTGTGGTACACCAGACAACACCGGCTTCCAGTCAGATGTTTTGTCTTCGAGGACAACGCGTTGTTTTTGGTTGATAAGGTAAGACTGCAACAACTCTATGCATTGCCCGGAATAGCCATATGATCTAAGCTTGTGAATTAACAATGGGTGGTATACTGAATCAAAGGCTTTACTGAAGTATATAAACAGAATCAACCTGTTTCTTTTTGTCAATAGATTCAGAAAGGACGTTCAAGTAACAAGCTAGATTAGATACTGTACTTCTACACCTCACAAATCCGTGTTGGCTGCCCGAAATTGTGTTACGCACATACTCATACAATGAGTCGTATACGTCTTTCTCAAAGACTTTGCTAAATAGCGGTAAGAGAGAGATAGGTCTGTAGTTGCACACATTTCGTTTATCTCCCTTCTTGTACACAGGAACAACATTTGGTCTTTTAAAACAAGTTGGAAAAGTTCCACAGTTTAAGAACATATTAAGAAAGCATAGTTAGTGGACCTGCTAATTCGGCAGCACATTCCCTAAAGATTACACCTGATATATTGTCAAGACCGCATGCTTTGTTTACATCGGTGGTTCTTAGTACTCCCATGACATCATCATAAGACACACTGATATTAGTCACTGAGTCGGATTGAAAGGAGGGAATATTTGGCTAAATAAGGTTATCTACTAATGTAAAAACATATTCGAAGTGGTCAGAAAATAGTTCTGCTATGTCAGCTGGACTGTCTGCCTCAGTGCCTTTATATACCATTGAGCTAGAAAGTTTTATATTCGTTTGTTTGCTTTTGGCAAAACTGAATAGACGGTTGGTGTTTTGTTTGACATACTTTTCAATTTCCGAAATGTAGTCACAATACCTTTCTCTCTTAAGTTTAAAAAAAAAATGGTTCGTAGTTCAGAAAATACTTGGTAATCAGATAACGAATGTGAGCGTTTCCACGCTTTGTGTGCGGTGTCTTTCACGTTCAAGGTTGCGATCATATCGTTATCATACCATACTGGGAGGCAAACCCTCAGCTTTGCGATAGTTATAAATAAAACGTTTAGCGGGTCTTGCTTTGGTCGGTAGGAACATAACTGTTCACAATGTAGGGCGTCGTGTGTGGATTTCACCGCCTTGTCTATTTTCTTACCATTGCACCCTGCACCATGCACAAAGACAACATCCAGTGTGTGTTCGTTGCTCGTGTGGTCAGCGTTACACTGCACAATGCCATATTCAGATAACATTTCAACACACAGTTCGGACTGTGGATTGGTAATTGAATTGGGCATGAGGCCTATTGTGTTGTTTGACGGTGTCCATTGAATGTCTGGACGATTGAAATCGCCAAAGAATAACACACAATCGCAGTCAGGGTTCATAGCTCTAGTGACCAGTTCCAGCGATTTGTCGAGTTCTGACCAGGTCGGGACGTAAACACACCCTAGGTAGAGGCTTTGTCTCGTCAAGCGCGTTTGAGTCCATACTATTTCCAGATCAGTTCCCAGATCCAGCCTACGTTTGGAGTTGTAAGTATTACTCACTGCAACCAAGGCACCACCGCCGCGACACTTCTGGTTGTTTGCCACAAATGTGCAGTCTCTGTCTCTTCATTTGGCAGTACCTTGTTGTCGAAAATACCCCCGCAGCTATGTTTCGGTTATCGCCATGAAGTTGTAGTCATGATTGCTAAAGAAAATGTTAAAGTCTTGTAATTTGCCGACGATGCTAGTAGTGTTCTGGTAAAAGAGTTTATATGTTGGTCCGGGGTTGATATTTACACCAACATCAGCAGAATCGGCAGAATAGCCATCATCAAAATGTCACCGCCGTGCTGGAGACCCGACAACTTGTGCATTCTTCGGGGACACAACAGGAACCGACCCATGCTGATTCTTTGTTGTATTGGGTCGATCGGCATCGGCACCCTGAGACGCCTCGTCAGGGCACAAGAGTGCAGCCACGCGTGACCTCGACACAGCTGCAGTTCAGCTGGTGCAGCACAATAGCGAGTCCTCGGTGGGCCATATTGGCAGCTTTTATAATGAAATCAATATATCAGACTTTAAAACCACATAAAATCTGTATAAGACGTAACGTTGTAGTTGCACTCACGAGCCGTTCACGTTGAGATTGAGATGCTTCGGGCATTAAATTCGACCGATTCACTTAGGTCCGCAATCACAGTCGACTGGCCCATGACTCTGTCTTCGATGTTTGACAGTTTTTTGTGTGTGATGACGCTATCCAGCTTGGCATTCAAATTAGCCTGGGCCGAGCGAACACATGCCGCAAAGTCGTCTTCTTTGTGCCTGAGACTTTATTGCCGGCCCGCTTGCCCCTTCATCCGTAACCGACTTAGTCATTGACCGCGCCTTACTACGCGTCCGTTTTGTCGCTCGCACACTTGGTGGCCAACGAATAAATCAGAGGCAGGTGTGACGAGTATGGAGCGAAGTTAGTTGCCGACTGCGATACTGGGCAAAATGGGCTTGACGCAAATTAGTTCATTCAAAAATCTCACTTTTGACGCATGCTACTAATTCAGCTGAGGGTTTGCCTACATCAGTCCGTGCTCCATACCTGCAATGCAGAGTCTTATCTCATTGCAAGATGCTGACTGCTCGAAGAATATCGGAATTGAATATGACTTTTGTAGGAGCTTAAAGCGCACCTTCTTCCCTTGCTATTTATTATCATTATCATACGAGTTCGTTGTTGCTTCTATTACAAATGAGCGTTTAATGGATTTCGTTTGATCAGATAACTGTGATTATGGATGACAGTTCTACTGTCAGTAGAATGGAATGTACAATGTCTTGAGCATATCAAGCGAAATACAACATTTGTCTAGTCAGTTCCCAGCCATGACGACTCCAAGCCAAATAAGGGGGCTGCAAAACTGTGGAACTAAACAACAAAAGCAGGCAGTATAGCTGCAAATAGCGCAGAATAGCAACAAATAGCGAGGGTCGATAGAAGTCGACAAGAAGACAGAAAAACAATGATTTCAAGAAAAAAAGATGTACACATGATGATCTGACAGGTTCCTCTCAACTGCACGGAAATCATTCCTAATTGATACTTCCCAATACCTCTCGTAGTGGTTTTAAAATGATGTTACGTTCTGCCAAAGAACCGCCATGGTGTAATGTAAGCAACCAGTAAATTACTTGCATTAAGTGTAGCAACTTAGTACCCCCAGCACCCCCTGTCGTTCTCACCTGGTTTATCCCGCGGTGACTATAGACCGACTGGTATACTGAGCTTCTCGTTGGGTACTTGTAACTGGTCGTGTCGTAGACGAAGGGTCTGTCCCCGTCTGGGCCGTCTGTTTGACGGTACTCGCCAAACGACGACTCCCTGGACAGGTACGCAGGCCGGTAGAACGACATCGCCGTCTTCAGCTCACCAGGGAGCTCCCAACTCTCTCTCTCTCTGTCTCTCTCTCTCTCTCTCTCTCTCTCTCTCTCTCTCTCTCTCTCTCTCTCTCTCTCTCTCTCTCTCT
>OZ023208.1:68863124-68930624 GCA_963995525.1 Escarpia spicata
TGATGTTACTTACCGATTTTGGTTGTATTGGTTGTTGACATTGTGTTCTTGATATATATGACAGACGACAGCTAGTTTTCATCAGAGTAAAACTAATACAAGTAAGACTCAACACTGTTACTAAGTTAAAAATAACACATAAATAGACTAAACACTTTGAGCTGAAAACATCTTAAAAGTAGATACTGTACAATACCTGTAAAAATGTGTAAACATCATTTAATGTCTGAGTCCCTACAGATATGTGAAGCATTACCAGCCATTGCATCGACTCAGTGCTTTGACACCTGTGTCATGTGGTGGCTAAGTGGCTAACCCCTGCATCGACTCAGTGCTTTGACACCTGTGTCATGTGGTGGCTAAGTGGCTAACCCCTGCATCGACTCAGTGCTTTGACACCTGTGTCATGTGGTGGCTAAGTGGCTAACCCCTGCATCGACTCAGTGCTTTGACACCTGTGTCATGTGGTGGCTAAGTGGCTAACCCCTGCATCGACTCAGTGCTTTGACACCTGTGTCATGTGGTGGCTAAGTGGCTAACCCCTGCATCGACTCAGTGCTTTGACACCTGTGTCATGTGGTGGCTAAGTGGCTAACCCCTGCATCGACTCAGTGCTTTGACACCTGTGTCATGTGGTGGCTAAGTGGCTAACCCCTGCATCGACTCAGTGCTTTGACACCTGTGTCATGTGGTGGCTAAGTGGCTAACCCCTGCATCGACTCAGTGCTTTGACACCTGTGTCATGTGGTGGCTAAGTGGCTAAACCCTGCATCGACTCAGTGCTTTGACACCTGTGACCGCTACGGCAGCCGAATTGGTCTGGCTGGATACTCCAAGTAGTTGACACATCATCCACTTTTTCCCATTTCTCTTATTATGACTCAGGGCCTCTTACATACTGTTTTATATGTATTTAACAAAAACTAAATTAATCGTTTATATTTTCATATATATATTTTTATTTTTAAATGTATTTATGAATTTATTTTAATTTTAATCTTTAGCGCATCACCTATCATTTTATTAAGCACAGCAGCCCCCCAAATTGCAGCAAAATCTCCGAGCAGACTCGATCTGGAGGCTGCCTAACATAAAGCAGAAGAAGAAGGTGTCAAGGATAGCCTTTTTACCAAGTATCTGTCTAAAGCAACTATAGTACTTAACAATAATACCTGTTACATATACCCCCTCCATCAATGAATGTCGTCCCGACATTCCAATAATAAACAAAATAACCAATATTACCAATATCGGTAAGTATTGAACACATCAACACATATCATCTCAACATTCCAATGGTAAACACAATAATAAATATAATCAATATCAGCAAAAAAGATAAGCAAGCGAAAAATGAACAATTGAAAACACGTCCCAAAAATATTGTTTTGAACGATTGCTTGTACCATTACGGTTCGTTCGATCCAAATAATCTTTATATCGTTTGAAAGCTTACGATTTCTACTATTCAGTTATATAAATGGTTTCCTGATAGTCATTCCTAAAATAAACCATAATAGGACATACAACGGTGCTGGTTCCGGTGTTTTAGACACTGCGAACGATGTTGTTTCGTCGACACATTTCATCAATCTACCAATTGAGGCACCATTATCTGATTTCATGGTATAAGCAAAGCAATTATCTATCAAGCATAGTCACCTGGCGATACGCCATTTAAAATTGGATGGTGGCGCCATCTACTGGATTGAGTCTACGGCGCAGCAAATATGACCGCCGAGCCAGGACGGCATCCTTGTGGTGGCTCATGTTGTGCCGTGTTTGGGTGCAACAACCGTTCGTCGAACACACCAGAAAAACATTTATTTTCATTTCCGAAAGACCCAACAAGGTAAGGAAAATAGGTATAATTATTGTAACGGTACCGGTTTATTTGTTTGGGCCGCTAACTAAATTGATACTGGTGTCGTGTAATCATAATATTACATTTACTGCGTTCCCATCTACATACTGATTTGAATAAGCTGTTTAAATAAAAATCAACGTAATTTTCGGAGTAATAAATTATGATCAATTGTATCAAATGCTTTTTAAAAATCAATAAATACAACAATTGTACAATTCTTTTGTTCTAAGGCAGCAGTAACATTTTCATTTAGTTCTAACAGAGCCATTGAAGTTGACGTTGTCCTAAACCCAGATTGACTGCTGTTTAAAATGTCATACTTTTCTATAAGTTTATCTAGCCTAGAATTAAATAGTTTGTCAAAGATGTTAGAAAATTGCGGAAGTAGAGATACTGCCTTAAATATCGGAATTACTTTGGCAATTTTCATTTTATTGGGAAATATACCACTACTAAACGATTTGTAACATATATGAATAAATGGTATTACAACATTGGAAATGACTTTTTTAACACTTATCATATCAACATTGTCATAACCTGTAGACTTTTTGTTTTTACAACCGTTAACAATATTCATCACTGTTCTTCTACCCCTGCTAAGAACATGGTGTTGCGTTTGTATTTTGTAAAAAATCAAGCACACTTGTATTTCCATATGGTACTCTTATATTTTTTGCAAGATTTGGTCCAACATTTACAAAAAAATCGTTGAAACCCGAATTTGGGTAACATGACTGTAGTTGTCGTTTCTTTATAATTGAATTAAAAAAGTTCCACGTACCCCGTACATTATATTTTTCTTTGACTAATAATTTATTGTAATATTCTTTTTCACAAAATCTACGAATATAAGTCAGTTTATTTTTGTAAGTTGTACATTTACATTTACATTTTGTTGTTCTATACCGCAAAAACTGTTTGTACAAATGATTTGTCTTTTTACAAGCATTGCGCAAACCTCTAGTGAACCAGGGTTTGCTCTTCGAGATAGGCGTATATGTTACGATACAATTCCATAAAAAATACGGTACAACAGTGCATTATTTTTTAGACGAGCGATAGTTCATCAAAATTGTATAGGTCTTTGCAAGTCCTATGATGCGCTCTATATGAACTCTTGCTGGCAATTTTGCGGTTATGCAACACAGTTGCACCGGACAGTCTGTTCTTCTTCCGAAAGAAGGTTGGAATGTTAATGTTAACCATGTAACTCTCAAATAGATCTTGAACATTAAACCCTTTGTCGGCCATGATGCTGTCTCCAGGGTCACATTTCCCCGTCAGGTTGGATCTCTCATAAAACTGACGATCAGTGGGTGATCCACCATATGCGGATGATACATAGGATACAAGACCTCCAGGTGAAGCCCCTACTAAAACTTTGACGGTAACGAGCCTATGAATAACACTCAGCAAATAACACATGAGTCTGCACTGGCAAATAACACATGAGTCTGCACTGGCAAATAACACATGAGTCTGCACTGGCAAATAACACATCAGTCTGCACTGGCAATACACAACAGATAATTTAACAAGATTGCCAACCAGACAATTTCTCTGGATGGCAGTTGGACAAGGAAGCCTTTTGGCTTATCGAGAGTCCAGTACTTTTTATCTACATGTATCCCGCCTTTTTAAGGTGTGTGTCGATTTTATTTTTAAACATATTCACGCTACTAGCACCAACACAATCAGGAGATAATCTGTTCCATTCATTTACAGTCCTTTGTGAGAATGAGAACTTTCTTATATCTAATCTACACTGCTCCTTTACTAATGTAGCTTCATGTCCTCTGGTCCTTCTATCTTTCTTAACTGAGAAAAAAATGTTTCTATCAATATTTTCATAACCATTCAATATTTTAAACACTTCTATGTGATCTCCTCTCAATCTCCTGGTCTCTAGTGTTGTTAAACCACATTCTTTTAGGCGTATTTCGTAACTAAGATCCCTCAGATTTGGTATCATTTTAGTCGCTCTCCTCTGTACTCTTTCTAGCATATCTATGTCCTTCTTGCGATATGGCCTCCATGCTTGTATACAATATTCTAAATGAGGCCTCAATATTGTTTTGTACAGCGGTACTATGAATTCTTTTTTCTTATACGCTATATTTCGCCTAATTAATCCAAGGATTTGATTTCCCTTTGATGCTGCAATTTCGCACTGCTCTGAAACCTTCATATCAGCACTAATGGTTAACCCTAAGTCCTTTTCTTTTACAGTAGTACTTAGAACAGTACCCCCCATTTTATATTTTACCTCTTCATTCCCATGACCTGTGTGGAGGCATTTACATTTCCCAAAATTGAACAGCATTTGCCACTTTTCAGACCATTTGATCAACCTATCAAGATCATCTTGTAAATGCTGTCTGTCTCCATCACTTTTAATCCTTCTAAACACTTTTGTATCATCCGCAAATTTTAACACCTTGCTTGTTATATCATCGTCCAAATCGTTGATATATATTAAGAATAATATAGGTCCTAGTACTGATCCCTGTGGTACCCCACTCAATACCGATTTCCAGTTTGAAGCCTCCCCATCAACTACTACACGTTGTCTTCTGTCATTCAGCCATTTTTCTATCCAGTTTATTATACCATTTCCTATGCCATGGGCCTTTAGCTTAAGGAGTAATCTTTGATGTGGTACTTTGTCGAAAGCGTTTTGAAAATCTAAATAGATGATATCTACTGGTGATCCCTCATCTACCCACCTAGTGATGTCTTCCAAAAAACATAACATATTTGTTAAGCATGACCTCGCTTTTAAAAACCCATGTTGAGATGGGTTTATCAAGTTATGTTTAACAAGAAAATCCACCATGTGATCTTTAATTAGTCTTTCTAATAATTTGCAAATCACTGATGTTAAACTAACTGGTCTATAGTTCTCTGACTTGTTTCTCGAACCTTTTTTAAATAACGGTATAATGTTTGCCTCTTTCCATTCTAAAGGAACCACTCCCTCTTCTAATGACAAATTGAAAACTGTTGCAAGCGGTGCGCTAATTTGTTCTACAATTTCCAATAGTAGTTTGGGCGGAATCCCGTCCACTCCAGGTGATTTATTATCCTTCATAGCCCTTATTTTCTTAGCTACCATTTCCGAGGTTACAACTAACTGTCCTAAATAGTCTGAATCTGCCCCCTTGAACTTAGCCTCTGGTACTGGCAGTGAACTAATATCTTCCCTGGTAAACACTGAACTAAAATACTCATTCAGGTCTTCTGCCATTAAGAATCCCTCTGATATTGTATTTCCAGCACTATCTTCTAGAGGACCGACCTTATCCTGAACTTTCTGTTTGCTTCGAATATACGCATAAAAACTCTTACTGTCATGTTTTGTATTACTAGCTAATTTTTTTTCATAGCTTCTCTTTGAATTTCTAATTTCAGCTGTAGCTTGATTAAGTGCTTCTTTATAAATGTTGTAGTCTTCATCATTTCCAGTACATCTATATGACTTCCACATCATTTGTTTATACTTAATTTTTCTAATGGCTTCTTTCGATAAATGTTTCTTTTTAGACCGTTTCCCTTGTTTTTTGAAAGGTACAAATTTATCGACTATGCACTTAATTTCACTATTTAAGATATTGCAGCATTCGATTGCTGTCTTATTCTTCAGTGTGTTATTCCAGTCTATCTTTGCTAAATATTTCCTCATGTCCTTATACCTTCCTTTGTGGAAATTTCTCCTATACTGCTTTTTACTATTCCTTTCTGATTTTACTTTGATGGTAAAATGTATCTGGTTGTGATCACTACTCCCCAGTGGCTCACATATCTTGACATTGTCAACTAATTCTTTCTGTGAGGACAAAACTAAGTCTAACACATTCTCTCCCCTGGTTGTTTCTAGCACATGTTGAGAAAGGAAACTATCTTGTACTAAAACTAAAAACTTGTGGTCCTCACTCCCCATACTCTGTAGAGATTTCCATTGTATATGCCCATGGTTAAAGTCCCCCATAATAATACAGTTCCGTTTGCTTACTTCCCTTATAGCGTTTTGTATTTTTTCATTCTCTTCTATGCTTATGTTTGGACTTCGATAAACTAACCCAACTGTTAACGTTGAGTTTCCTGTAACTATGTTACACCAAACAGCTTCTTCGCAATCTGCTTCTCTTTCTAATTTTATTTCATAAGCCTGGATAGATTCTTTAATATATAAAATAACTCCACCTCCCTTTCTTCCTATTCTATCTTTCCTAAACATTACATATCCTGTTAGTCCCAATTCGGCATCTGATATATCAGTGGTGGCCCACGATTCGGTTGTACCTATTATGTGAGGGTCAATATCTTCTACCATAATGTTTAGTTCACTTCTTTTGTTTACTATGCTCCTTGCATTTAAACAAATGCATTTATATCCTGATTCAGAACATTTTTCCAGGCTGTTCTTTGTCGATTTATTTCTGCTGTCTTTATCTATGCCTCCAGTTTCAGGCTTCTCTGTGAATCCCCCCTGCGAATCTAGTTTAAATAGATGCAGCCTGTCCCACTCTCAACAGATTGCAGCAAGTTTTCTGAGAAAACTGCTGCCCCCTTTCCACTTAGATGTAGGCTATCTCTCATGTACATATCTTCCCTCCCAACAAAGTATCCCATAAATCTACGAATCCCACCCCCTCTTCTTTACACATCTGCTCAACTAGTGCGTTGATTGCCATCCTCTTGCAGTTTCTATATGTCGGCCCCCTTCCTCCCATTACTGGCAAAATTCCTGAGAGGATAATCTGTTCTACTCTTGTCTTCTTTAACTTCTTCACTAACTGTCTGTACTTCTGAACTATCCCAGTTGTTCCCTCCCTCTCTGCGTTATTTGTCCCTACATGTACTAGTATAGACCCTCCCTTGCCATGCCCCAGTACCTTCTCTACCCTTTCAGTTACATGTTCTATCCTAGCCCCCGGTAGACAAACAACGACGTCCTCCCCCTCGCTTAGAGTCTTATCTGTCTTTCTCATAATCGAATCGCCCATAAACACCCTCTCTTTCCTCATTGCCCCCTCAATCACTGCCTCAGTGTAGCTCTTTCTACGGTTTGCATCTGTCTGGTTGTAATCTTGTTCCCCTGTCTTCTGCTCTCCCGTCACAATCTCGTCCGTTCCATTCTTTCCTGACGCTGTTTCTCTTGTCACCTTTCTTCCTGTCATCGTCCCTCCCGACTTCTCTTCTGTCACATGTACTCTCACTTCCTTTCTTCCCGTCATCTTTCCTCCCATTGCATTTCCTTCTCTCCTCTCCCGTCTCTTTTTCCCTCCTACCTCTTTCTCTACGGTCACTTTCTCTCCTGCCACCTTCACACCTGTCACATTTCCTGCCGTCGATCCTCCACTTTCTTCCCCTCCGATCATCTTCCCTCCTCTCAGTCTCCTTTCCTCGGTCTTGTTGCCACTACTCTGCTCCTTCAGTTTCACAGTATTCCCAACTTTATCCCTGTCGTCTCTCTCCATTCCGTCTGTCTCCTTGCTGATTCTCATCTCCATCCCCTTCACAATATCTACCAACCTAGCTACCTCTTTCTCCAGACATTTCACCTTCCAACACCCCACGCACTGAAAGGTGAATCCCTCTTCCTTGGTTTCTGTCCATGACTTCGTACAGCCGGATAAGGCAAAATCTACCCAACTGTGGCAGTCGTCGCACACCAAGTGTCTCTTTGCCTTGACTTGCCGCTTGCAAGGCGCCATATCAGAATTTATTTAATAATAATAATCTAATTAGCTATTTAAAATAGTTTTGTTAACTGTGTTTACACCATTCACTGTCTATGTAGTCTTTAAGAAGACTGTTTTCTGTGCACAAATGTTACACTTTTCGTAAGATTGCGTACGCTAGACTGCCTTATTTATTTAGGTTATACAGCGCCCTAGCGAATAAGAGAGACACTAGCTACATAAACTTAGTTCGCCCGATTATCGCAAATGCTTAATTTTAACAACAAAGCTACCTTATCAAAATGTCTAGCAGGTACTGACTTACACAGATATTATCTTATGTAGGTAGTTTATGGTTGTTACTTTATCACCTATATATTCTACCACATAACGAGGTTTGTTAAATCTTGTTTACAAACTTATCGTAGCCGTAAGCTATCGTACCCTATTATCACTCACTAGACTAAAGTGTCCTAAAATACTTTATCTAACTAACTTTAAGCACAACTGCTACTCAATATATGTTTACTGCTACTTTATGAATGATATTAAGGCAATAATAATACTTATCAATCAGTAATTCCACTTGCTTATGAACTTTGATACACCACCAATTTCAACGATCTATCTCCGCCAAATATAGCCTCGAGCCTTTTTTTGATAATACAAGTGTGTTTATACGTGTGTCACTTCAGAGCCAACATTGTGCCAAGGCATGCTTGAATATGGATGTAAATATTCTTATCATGTTTCCCAAAGCGTAAACCTACTGACTCCTCTGTATTATGTTGGGGGTTGGAAGGTGGAATGTCTGGAGAAGGAGGTAGCTAGGTTGGTAGATATTGTGAAGGGGATGGAGATGAGAATCAGTAAGGAGACAGATGGAATGGAGAGAGACGACGTTGAGAGAGTTAGGAATACTGTGAGACTGAAGGAGCAGAGTAGTGGCAAGAAGACCGAGGAATGGAAACTGAGGGGAGGAAAGGTGATCGGAGGGGAAGAAATTGGAGGATCGACGGCAGGAAATGTGACAAGCATGAAGGTGACAAGGGAGAAAGTGACCGTAGAGAAAGAGGTAGGAGGAAAAAGAGACGGGAGAGGAGAGATGGAAATGCAATGGGAGCAAAGATGACGGGAAGAAAGGAAGTGAGGGTAAATGTGAGTAGTTGGGAGGGACGATGATAGGAGGAAAGGTGACAAGAGAAACAGCGTCAGGAAAGAATGGAACAGACGGGATTGTGACAGGAGAGCAGAAGACAGAAGAACAAGACTACAACCAGACATATGCAAACCGGAGAAGGAGCTACTCTGACGCAGTGATTGGGGGGGGGGGGGCAATGAGGAAAGAGAAGGTGTTTATGGGCGACTCCATTATGAGAAAGACGAACAAGGCACTAAGTGAGGGGAAGGACGTCGTTGTTTGTCTACCGGGGGCTAGGATAGAACATGTCACTGAAAGGGTATAGAAGGTATTGGGGCATGGCAAGGGAGGGTTTATACTAGTACGCGTAGGGACAAATAATGCTGACAGGGAGGGGACAACTGGGATAGTACAGAAGTACAGAAGTTAGTGAGGAAGTTAAAGAAGACAAGAGTCGAGCAGATTATTATCTAAGGAATGTTGCCAGTGATGGGAGGAAGGGGACCAACATATAGAAAATGCAAGAGGATGGCAATCGACGCACTAGTTGAGCAGATGTGTAAAGAAGAGGGGGTGGGATTCATAGATTTATTGGGATACTTTGTTGGGAGGGAAGATATATACATGAGAGATGGCCTCCATCTAAATGGAAAGGGGCAGCAGTTTTCTCAGAGAACTTGCTGTAACCTGTTGACGGTGGGACAGGCTGCATCTATTTAAGCTAGATTCGCAAGGGGGATTCACAGAGAAGCCTGAAACTGGAGGCATAGATGAAAACAGCTGAACTAAATCAGCAAAGAACAGCCTGGAAAACTGTTCTGAATCAGGATATAAATGCGTTTGTTTCTAGTCACTGAGCCACTGCGCTCTATTGTAACAATGTGCATTGTTTCAATGGACCACGTTGTGTAAATACAGATGTATGTATGTGTGTTGAATTGAAAAGAATGGAAATAACTAACCATTTCATCTTTCAAGTACTGATCTTGTTGAGTTAACTGCAAGTAGTCGTGGACGCTGGAAAAGGCATGTAGATTGGTAAGAGGGAACAGCTGCATCATTGGCATTGGTTGAATTTCCTTAAATATGTACGTGTAGAGATATATGAATGCATTACAATGCTGTTCATTATATTATTTGCTTTATACATAAAGCCAGAGACTGCATTAATACCCATGTTTTGATAAGTAACTATATTTCAATCGGTCTCTAAAAGGAATATAATATGTTTTGTTAAGTCCTTCAGTAGAAATACATGCAATACATTCCAGTTATCACATTGTAAAATGACCGAGGATAGGGTATGATGAACTTTAAACATCTAATTGCAAATAGAGTGAAATAATTTTACTCTATTTGCAGTGAGAGATGCATTACACTTACTTAACTCATATAGTTCAGTCATACACAACGGAACCTGTCTGGAGTAGAGGCGTTGTTTTGCAGTTGCACTGGTCGAGAAACATGTATAATGTCTGCATTGTCCTCCCCACTAATTGCATGTAATCTGCTGGACTTGATAGGAGTTCCTTTAAAAGGTATAGCATGATGGAACGTCTGGAGGACCTGCAGGTCAAGTCAAAAGGTACATTCATCTACATATTTATGAATTGTATATGCATTTAAACCCTTTCATTTATTTATTGTTGCTATTATGTTGACACGAGCGTGTCACATTCTTTAAACTACCAGCTTATTTATAAAAAAAATTGGGATAAACTAACTCTCATTTTTGGGCCATTGACAATTGCCCCAATATTTGTACATAGTGCATTGATTGCAGAAAATAAAAGTGTTTTTTAAACGTCTTACAGACTTCCTCATCTCTGCCCACACAACAGCTGACACAAACCACTTTCCTTGTGTGTTGTCTGTGGTGGTACGCATATACCGCAATAACTTTTGTACACTATACATATATATATATATTTATATATATATAAATATATATATATATATATATAATATAAAATAAAATATATATTTACCAAGATACATATATAATGTAGTATCAATTATAATTCACGAGTAAGAAGTTGTTAGGATTCTTTTAAACTGATTAATGGTCAGGAGTATTCTAAGTTTATGAGGCAGTATATTCCAGAATACTGGTCCTGAATAATTTGTATTGTTAAGTTTTGAATGTTTGTTTTTACATTTTTAATACATATTAATTTGCCAAATCTCTTACAAATAAGCCTGCTGGTATCCATTGACAGGGAAAACTATTATTTCATCGAGCTAGTACCATATTTGATAGGGACGTACAAACCAGTGAGCTCATATGGTTACTCGCATTTACCTTTAATCCTACATTCCTTTTAGTTTAATGTTAAGATAACTCACCTTTCTTTGTATAGAGACTTGCTCTTTTCCTCCAGCTTCTTTCCGTACTGGGATAAGTATTCCTATAGTCACCCCAGTGTAAATTTGGGTAGTTGGTGCATACCACAATGCACGTCCCTATACATGTTATTCTGCAGCAGTTTCATGCTGAACTCCTCTTCAGGTTTTTTACTAGGCCTAACATGACAGAGGCTAGCATCCAAAACTGTAACCTGTAAAATGAAAAACAATGACATTATCCCAAGTTATGTTCAATATGTGACTAAGATAAAGTATAGTGGGTTCGGAATAAGACTGCTCATAATATAGAAGAAAGCACTGTGATCAGGCTGGGCTGGTACCCTCTCGATAGTGTATGTTATTCCAATGTTTTGGGCTGGTTGTTACGAAACATAGAAACATAGAAACACACACTCCCATATTTAGGTAAGGTAAGGATGCATTTTTTTTATTCCAACGGCAGAAACATAACATATACAGAGAGCGCGGTTAGTGTAGTGGTTAGCACATCCGCAACGGCATGCCAGTGCTCTGAGTTCGAAACCCGGACCCAGCAAGCATGATATTTGGAGTAAAAACCTGGCTCTCAACATTGGGGACTGTGTATCCCTCGTGGTTCAGAGATCACATTAATGTCGGTCCCGTCTCAATTTGGGACGTAAAAGAACCATTGAGGACGACAAGCACCCTGGTAGTGACCATCCTCAGTACCAGCATATAAAGGTCGGTTTGGCAATAATGTTCTGAAAAAGGCTGACTAGTTGAATGAGACCTCATAAGACCATTATATTGTAACCACAATAATACACATTAGTCAGTTAACAGAACATTGCTGAGTGCTGAAAACAACTGGAACTACAAATATGGACACCAATACTAAGATAACAAATTTACAATAACAATTTACATAATGTCAACGAAATACAAAACATCACTGAGGGATGGGAGTATTATGCCCAGATATGCAAGCCTTTACACAATATGTTAAAAGGCCAGGAAACAAGACGTCTATGGACAAATGCATCAAGATTGTGATGAAATCAGTAACGGTCGATGCATTGAATATGCTGAATGAGAAACTAATAAACCCTCCCATTTAGTGGTAGTGGGTTGTTTAAGGAGTAGCTGATCAGAGGGGCGTAGGCCGCGTGTCGAGCGATACGGAGAGAGAAGTGCTGATAGATATTGAGGTGCGAGCCCATGAATGCATTTGAAAGTAGGGTCTTGAAAGTAATGCGACTCTTCACAGGAAGCCACCAAGAGCATGCATTTTGTACACGTTGTAGTTTCTCAGTTACTGTCGCTGGCAAACCATTGCAGCAGTCAATTCGCGAAATGACTAGCGCATGCACAAGTTGTTTTGTATATTCTTTGTCTAAGCAGCGAAGAATGCGTCCAATGCAATGGAGGTGGTAATACGCATTTTTGCAAATCTTTGTGACGTGTCGCTCAAGGGACACATTGGAATCAAAGTTCACCACCAAGTTTCTGGCGTGTGTGTTGGGTAACACGCGCACGTTTCCGATAGTTACACCGTCATAAAAAACATTTTCGGTTGCTGATTTCGGTTGGATGATGATGATCTACGTTTTGTCATCATTGAGTTTTAGCATGTTGGTTTTCATCGATTGACGGATACGGCAACACAACAGTTCTATTTTCGATATGGCAATGTCGGGTGAACTATTATCGCTCAGGCTAAATTCCTGGAAAAGTTGGATGTCATAGACATATAGATGGTAAGCCCAGTTTGTGAGGGTTATACTGCTCACCGGCAGTCAACACCGTATATTGTCTGTGTTGTAAGTAGGCAGCGAACCCTGACAAACAGTGGTCATCGACGCCGATTGTGTTGCTCAGTGTGTTTAAAAGAACGGCATAGTTAATTTATATCAAATGCTGCGCTCAAATCAATTGGCAGCATAACCACGACTTTGCGTTCGTCCATGCACCGAATCTCATTGTCATGCACGTGCAGAAGCGCAGTTTCAGTACTACAGTCCTGTCGGTAGGCTGATTGCAACGGCATGTACAAGTTGTTTTCAAGCATGTGTTTAATCAACCCGTTGCCACAATCTTCTCAACTAACTTTGATAAAAATTATGTTATAAATAGGCCAATAGCTTTTCAAAATGTCACTATCAAGATTTGCTTTTTCAATTATAGGTGTGATGACATTCCTTCCAGCAAACACTTGCTGGTGATGTTCATAATAGGCGTTGTCATAACATCAGAGCACTCTTTTACTAAGTGTGAAGTTATCGGGTCAAGTTTGCAAAGACAGGCACGAAAGTAGAGAGCTGACAGAGTGATCTAGCTCACAAAGTCGATACTCACAGAATGTGCATGTGACGCTTGTAGTGTGGTGCGAATAGACAGGATTTTATTGTCAAAGTATTGAGCAAACTCGTTGGCGAGCGATTCGGCACATTCGTGGGTTGGTAGTGTTGCTGTGTTACCCCGATGCAGCAGCTTGTTTGCGATGTTGTAGAATTGCGTTTGGTTCCGGACGTCCGACGATTTGTCCTCGTAATAGATCTTTTTCGCTTTAGCTCACATGTTATTGACTTTGTTTCTTTGCTGTACATACATGTCTCGGTACACTGTTAATCTTGTCCTCCTGTATTGATGTTTAAACCGCTTACGTTTAGCTTTTGCAACTTTGATGTCCGCGTTGTACCGTGCCACATTGTTCTTCACGGTGATGGTGCCCTCTCTACCAGGAGCATGTTCGTCTCGTATTGTTGTAACGAGAAAATGCCGCTGCTGCCAATTCGCTGGCTTGCTGAATTATCAGACCAGAGCAAGTAATGTCATGGCTGGTTTTCTGATGGATGATAGTTTTCACCTTACGCACCGTCATTGTTCTCTTTGGTGGGACTGTAGTTGCAATAGGGACCGTAAAGATAACGCCAGAGAGGTAAGAATTGACTGAGTCATCACACGTGACATCTTCAACAGGCAGCTCACCACATCTCGTTATGATAACGTCAAGGATGTGGCATTTTTTGTCGGTTGCCTGGGCAACGTGCTGTTGGTGGTTTTGTTGCGGAGAGAAGATCTTGTGGCTTGGTATGTGCAATGGAGGGATTGTCAAAGTGAAAGTTCAGGTCCCCAACGAGTAGCAGCTTACCGGATGTAAGTGTGAGGTCATCGAGGAGATCGGCAAACTCCCTCAGAAATACCGGAACATTCGGTGATTTCGGTTTTGGTGGAGGTCTACACACTGTTACAATTCGAAATAGTTTGAGGGCGACTTTGGCTAAGCAGTTGAGATACTCCATGGAAGTGTAGTTGTTGTGCTTCATTACAGTTACTAAGATGGATTCACGGAATATAATAGCGACACCTCCACCTCTAGTGTTGGCTCCGAGTTTCTTAGCGAACCCAGGTGGCACCACTGCCTTTACGCCAATATGCGATGGCCTGAACCAGGTTTCCATAAGCGAGCATATGTCTAGTTTGTTTTCAGTTATCAGATCTCGGATTTTTTTCCCACGCAGACCGGGTGTTCTGAAGAGCAGCTCTAAACGAATTAGTCGCACGCTTCGGTGTTGTTTAACATGTATCAGGTTGCTTCCGTTGTCAATTGGTACGGTGCAATTGCATATTGACCGGTTGGAAACATTGTTTCTGGCTGCAGTCACTTTCACAGGAATTGTCTTAGTCATTTGGCATTGTCGTCGACCGCCTGTGGTTCCTCTGTGGGTCGGTGTTGCGCAAGAAATGTCTAGTTCTTTCAGATTGTTGAAGACTGCCTTTGTAATACGCTTGAAGGCTTTCGTGGTTTGCTGACATAGTTGATGCAATTGAAGCTTGCTAAGGATACAGAGATAGTGGACACTACAGAAGATCCACCGTGTCGGGTGAGGTTGCCGTCACCAGCCATCCTAAACGTGGAACACGGAAAACCGCTCGTTACACAGCCTTTGCTCGACACGTACTGACCCCTGCCTTAGCGCTTTCTACGTTTAATCAAGGTTTTTATGTACTAACCAAATTGTCACAGACAACATAAGAACATGCGTTCATTAATTACTGATATTGATTTTACTTATTATTATGTTTACCATTGGAATGTCGAGATGATATTTGGTGATGTGTTCAATACTTACCGATATTGGTTATATTGGTTATTTTATTTATTATTGGAATGTCGAGACGACATTCATTGATGGAGGGGGTATATGAAACATGTATTATTGTTGAGTACTATAGTTGCTTTAGACAGATACTTGGTAAAAAGGCTATCCCTGATACCTTCTTCTTCTGCTTTATATTAGGCAGCTTCCAGATCGAGTCTGCTCGGCGATTTTGCTGCAATTTGGGGGGCTGCTGTGCTTAATAAAATGATAGGTGATGCGCTAAGGATTAAAATTAAAATAAATTCATAAATACATTAAAAAATATAAATTTATAAACGAATAAGTTATTTTTTTCTAAAATACGTATAAAAACAGTATGTAAAAGGCCCTGAGTCATAACAAGAGAAGTGGGAACAAGTGGATGATGTGTCAAGTACGTGGAGTATCCAGCCAGACCAATCCAGCTGCCGTAACGGTCACAGGGGTTAGCCACTTAGCCACCACATGACACAGGTGTCAAAGCACTGAGTCGATGCAGGGGTTAGCCACTTAGCCACCACATGACACAGGTGTCAAAGCACTGAGTCGATGTAGGGGTTAGCCACTTAGCCACCACATGACACAGGTGTCAAAGCACTGAGTCGATGCAGGGGTTAACCACTTAGCCACCACATGACACAGGTGTCAAAGCACTGAGTCGATGTAGGAGCTAGCCACTTAGCCACCACATGACACAGGTGTCAAAGCACCGAGTCGATGCAGGGGTTAGCCACGTAGCCACCACATGACACAGGTGTCAAAGCATTGAGTCGATGTAGGGGTTAGCCACTTAGCCACCACATGACACAGGTGTCAAAGCTCTGAGTCGATGCAGGGGTTAGCCACTTAGCCACCACATGATACAGGTGTCAAAGCACTGAGTCGATGTAGGGGTTAGCCACTTAGCCACAACATGACACAGGTGTCAAAGCACTGAGTCGATGCACTGATTTAACAAGATTTAACAAGATTGCCATCCAGAGAATTAACTCCAGATGGCAGGAGGACAAGGAAGCCCTTTGGCTTATCGAGAATCCAACCCTTTTATCTACATATATCCAGCCCTTCTGAGGTATGTTTCCATTTTTATTTTTAAACATATTTACACTACTAGCACCCACACAATCAGCAGATAATCTGTTCCATTCATTCACAGTCCTTTGTGAAAATGAGAACTTTCTTACATCTAATCTACACTGCTCCTTTACTAATGTAACTTCATGTCCTCTAGTCTTTCTATCTTTCTTAAGTAAAAAAACATATTTCTATCAATATTTTTCATAACCATTCAATATTTTAAACACTTCTGTCTGATCTCCTCTCAATCTCCTGGTCTCTAGTATTGTTAAACCACATTCTTTTAGGCGTTTTTCATAACTAAGATCCCTCAGTTTTGGTATCATTTTAGTCGCTCTCCTCTGTACTCTTTCTAGCATATCTATGTCCTTCTTGCGGTATGACCTCCACGCTTGTATATAATATTCTAAATGAGGCCTAACTATTGTTTTGTACAGCGGTATTACTAGTTCTTTTTCTTTATATGCTATATTTCGCCTAATCAATCGAAGGATTTGATTTCCTTTTGAAGCTGCAATTCCACACTGCTCTGAAACCTTCATGTCAGCACTAATTGTCAACCCTAAGTCTTTTTCTTTTACAGTCGTACTTAGTACAGTTCCCCCCATTGTATATTCTACATATTCGTTCCCATGTCCTGTGTGAAGGCATTTACATTTCCCAAAATTGAACAACATTTGCTACTTTTCAGACCATTTGATCAACCTGTCAAGATCATCTTGTAAATGCTGTCTATCTCCATCACTTTTAATCCTTCTAAACACTTTTGTATCATCCGCAAATTTCAACACCTTGCTAGCTATATCATCGTCCAAATCGTTTATATATATATATTAAGAAAAATATAGGTCCCAGTACTGATCCCTGTGGAAACCCACTCAAAACTGATTTCCAGTTTGAAGCCTCCCCATCAACAACTACCCGTTGTCTTCTGTCAATCAGCCATTTTTCTATCCAGTTAATTATACCATTTCCTATGCCATGGGCCTTTAGTTTAAGCAGTAATCTTTGATGTGGCACTTTGTCGAAAGCTTTTTGAAAATCTAAGTAGATGATATCTACTGGTGATCCATCATCTACCCACTTAGTGATATCTTCCAAAAAACATAACATATTTGTTAAGCATGACCTCGCTTTTAGAAACCCATGTTGAGATGGGTTTATCAAGTTATGTTTAACAAGAAAATCCACCATGTGATCTTTAATTAGTCTTTCTAATAATTTACAAATCACCGATGTTAAACTAACTGGTCTATACTTATTTGACTTGTTTCTCGAACCTTTTTTAAATAACGGTATAATGTTTGCTTCTTTCCATTCTAAAGGAACCACTCCCTCTTCTAATGACAAGTTGAAAACTGTTGCAAGCGATATGCTAATTTGTTCTACAATTTCTAATAGTAGTTTGGGTGGAATACCATCCACTCCAGGTGATTTATTATCCTTCATAGCCCCAATTTTCTTAGCTACCATTTCTGGGGTTACAATTAACTGTCTAAATATTCTGATTCTGCCCCCTTGAACTTAGCCTCTGGTACTGGCAGTGAACTAGTGTCTTCTCTGGTAAACACTGAACTAAAATACTCTTTCAGGTCTTCTGCCATTAAGAATCCTTCTGATATTATATTACCAGCACTATCATCTAGAGGACCGACCATATCCTGAACTTTCTGTTTGCTTCGAACATACGCATAAAAACTCTTGCTCTCATGTTTTATATTACAAGCTAATTTATGTTCATAGCTTCTCTTTGAATTTCTATTTTCAGCTGTAGCTTGGTTTAGTGCTTCTTTATAAATGTTGTAGTCTTCGTCATTTCCAGTACGTCTATATGATTTCCACATCATTTGTTTATACTTAATTTTTCTAATGGCTGTTTTCGATAAGTATTTCTTTCTGGTCCGTTTCCCTTGTTTTTTGAAGGGAACAAATTTATGTACGATGCACTCTATTTCATTCTTTAAGATATTCCAGCATTCTGTTGCTGTCTTATTTTTCAGTGTGTTATTCCAGTCTAATTTTTCTAAATATTTCCTCATTTCCTTATATCTTCCTTTGTGGAAATTTCTCCTGAACTGTTTTTTTATTATTTCTTTCTGATTTTATTTTGATGGTAAAATGTATCTGGTTGTGATCTCTACTTCCCAGAGGCTCACATAATATAACATTGTCAACTAATTCATTCTGTGAGGACAAACTATGTCTAACACATTCTCTGTCCTGTTTGGTTCTAGCACATGTTGAGAAAGGAAACTATCTTGTACTAAAACTAAAAACTTGTGGTCCTCACTGCTCATACTCTCTAGAGATTTCCATTTTATATACCGATGGTTAAAATCCCCCATAATAACACAGTCCCTTTTGCTCACTTCCCTTATAGCGTTTTGTGTTTTTTCATTCTCTTCTATGCTTATGTTTGGACTTCGATAAACTAACCCAACTGTTAACGTTGAGTTTCCTGTAACTATGTTACACCAAACAGCTTCTTCGCAATCTGCTTCTCTGTCTAATTTTGTTTCGTAAGCCTGGATAGATTCTCCACCTCCCCTTCTTCCTATTCTATCTTTCCTAAACATTACATATCCTGTCAGTCCCAATTCGGCATCTGATATATCGGTGGTTGCCCATGGTTCGGTTATACCTATTATGTGAGGGTCAATATCTTCTACTATAATGTTTAGTTCATTTCTTTTGTTTACTATACTCCTTGCATTTAAACAAACACATTTATACCCAGCTTCAGAACAGTTTTCCAGACTGTTCTTTGCTGAATAATTTTTGTTGTCTTTATCTATGCCTCCAGTTTCTGGCTTATCTGTGAGTCCCCCCTGCGAATTTAGTTTAAATAGATGCAACCTGTCCCACTGTCAACAGATCGTAGCAGATTCTCTGAGAATACTGCTGCCCCCTTTCCACTTAGATGGAGGCCATCTCTCATGTACATATCTTCTCTCCCAACAAAGTACCCCCATGAATCTGTGAATCCCACGCCCTCTTCCTCACACATCTGCTCAACTAGTGCGTTGATCGCCATCCTCTTACAATTAACGTGAATTGGTCGAATTTAATGCCCGAAACATAAAAGACCAGCAACACTCTGTTGCGGATATGGGCAAGGTGATCGATAAATTGCGAACTGCAATTCGTCAGCACAGCTATCGCCAAACTCGAGTTAAAACTGAATGTATCGAAAAGACACACCCGCGGTTTCAATGTTCGTTTGCTAGGTACGCCTGAGATAAACGAGGAAAGCTGCATCTCAATCGTAGATCACATTCTTCAAGACAAGTTTGAGGTAAAGGGCGGTGCCATTGAATATGCACACCAAACTGGTAAACCGCAAAAATGGAAACCTCGACACATCATTGCGCATGTTTATAGCAGAGATGTCCGGGGATCAGTGATGAAAGCAGCGCGCGTGAGGATCTGTTCAAGCGTAACGAAAGGCAGACTTTCTTAAATGTTTTGTAATGGCGACGTTTTTTATGCGGCACCAGCTGAACCGCAGCTGTGTCGAGGTCACGCGTGGCTGCACTCTTGTGCCCTGACGAGGCGTCTCTGGGCGCTGATGCTGATCGACTCAATGCAACATAGACTCAGCACGGGTCGGTTCGTGTTGTGTCCCCGAAGAATGCATAAGTCGTCGGGTCTCCATCACGGCGGTGACATGTGTCGACGGAGTCACACGCGCGTGACAGCCGGTTTCATTTTGATGGGTCTTCTGCCGATTCAGCCCAATCCATTAACTCTTTTACCAGAACACTACTAGCATCGTCGGCAAATTATTAGAATTTAACATTTTCTTTAGCGATCACGACTACAACTTCATAGCGATAACAGACACATGGCTGCGGGGGATATTTTCGACAACGAGGTACTGCCAAAAGCATACAACATATACAGAAGAGACAGAGACAGCACAGTTGTGGCAAACAACAAGAAGTGTCGCGGCGGTGGTGCCTTGGTTGCAGTGAGTAATACTTACAACTCCAAACGTAGGCTGGATCTGGGAACTGATCTGGAAATAGTATGGACTCAAACCCGCTTGACGGCTCTACCTAGGGTTTGTTTACGTCCCGATCTTTTCGGATGTGGACACCTGGCCAGAGCTCGACAAATCGATGGAACTGGTCACTAGAGCTATGAACCCTGACTGCGATTGTGTGTTACTCGTGGGCGATTTCAATCGTCCAGACATTCAATGAACACCGTCAAACAACACAATAGGCCGAACTGTGTGTTGAAATGTTATCTGAATACGGCATTGTGCAGTGTAACGCTGACCACACGTGCTTGGTGCAGAGTACAATATTAAGAAAATAGACAAGGCGGTGAAATCCACATACGACGCCCTATATTGTGAACCAAAGCAGGAACCCGCTAAACGTTGTATTTATATCGCAAAGCGGACTTTAGTCACCTAAGACACACATTGTCATGTATCCCGTGGCCATTTCTCACGGACAGTACTGACATTGATATTGATATAGACAGTTTTGATATATTTTATGACATTTTATATGCTGCCATAAACGAATGCGTTCCTCGTATCTGTATTCGTGGACGTAAATACCCAGTATGGTATGATAACGATATGATCGCAACCTTGAAAGAGAAAGACACCGCACACAAAGCATGGAAACGCTCACATTCGTTATCTGATTACCAAGTATTTTTTTAAACTAGAAACCACTTTTTAAAAACTTAAGAGAGAAAGGTATTGTGACAACATATCAGAAATTGAAAAGTCCGTGAAACAAAACACCAAAGTCTATTCAGTTTTATCAAAGGCAAACACATTAATATAACATTTCTTAGTTCAATGGTATATAAAGGCATTGAGGCAGACAGTGCAGCTGACATAGCAACACTATTTTCTGACCACTTCGAATCTCTCTTTACATTAATAGATAACCTTGTTTATCCAAGTATTCCCTCCTCTCAATCCGACTCAATGGCTAATATCAATGTGTCTTGTGATGAACCACCGATGTAAACAAAGCATGCGGTCCTGACAATATATCAGATGTAATTTTTAGGAAATATGCTGCCGAATTAGCAGGTCCACTAACTATGCTTTTTAATATGTTCTTAACCTGTGAAACTTTTCCAACTTGTTTAAAAAAGAGCAAATGTTGTTCCTGTTTACAAGAAGGGAGATAAACGAAATGTGTGCAACTACAGACCTATCTCTCTCTTACCGCTATTTAGCAAAGTCTTTGAGAAAGTCGTATACGATTAATTTTAGGAGCATGTGCATAACACAATTTCGGGCAGCCAACATGGATTTGTGAGGTGTAGAAGTGCAGTATCTAATTTAGCTTGTTACTTGAACGCCATTTCCGAATCTATTGACAACAAGAGACAGGTTGATTCTGTTTATTTGGACTTCAGTAAAACATTTGATTGAGTATGCCACCCATTGTTAATTCACAAGCTTAGATCATAATGGCTATTCCGGGCAAAGCATAGACTGGTTGCAGTTTTACCTTTTTAACAGAAAACAAGGCATGGTCCTCGAAGGCAAAACATCTGACTGGAAGCCGGTGTTGTCTGTTGTACCACAAGGCTCACAAATTGGAATACTTCTGTTTATCTTGTATATTAACGATCTCACTAATCATGTTGATTCATATGAAATGACATTGTATGCTGATGATTCCAAATTGTTTAAAGAAGGATCTGGACAGTGTATGTCTTTGGTGTGAGACATGGCACCTTAAACTTAACGTTGAGAAATGCTGCATAAGGTCATTCATTAACAAAAAGAAACGTATATCATATGACTGCACGATTTTAAGCCAGTCTTTGCACAAGGTCACCGCTGTCAAAGATCTCGATATCACATTGACCGACAGTTTGCCTTTTAACGACCTACTAATCGTTGTGTTTGTAAAGCTTTTAAGATTAGTGGTTTTATTAAGCCCGTTTGCACAACGTTTACCGATGTACCTGCTTTGCAATCCTTGTATATATCTCTAGTCAGAAGACAGTTGGAGTATTGCAGTGTTATCTGGAATCCCTGGCAACGTAATGTTACTGACAAAATCGAACGAGTTCCAAAAAATTAATTAAATATCTATGTTACAAATCCAAAATACAGTACTTCTCTGACAGTTATCCTGAGTTTTGCCATAATTTAGACTACCTTCCCTTCAACATCGTAGGCTAGTTGCAGATCTTATGTTTTTACACAAGTGTGTGCACTCCCAACTAGACTCGTCGAATCTGGTAAGGGCTGTTCAATTTCACTGTCCTTCACGATCTCTACGAAACTACTTCCCTTTTAGAGTTTCCAATAGCAGAATGAACATTAGAAAACAGTGTGTTTCGAATAGATGTATGACTACGCCCAACGCATTGTATATAAGCTATCCAACTTGTGATATATTTTCAGGAGCAGAAACTTTTATATCCTCAATTCACACAATTGCTATGTATAACGGATGTTTGCCTGGCATATTTGATGTTGATATTGAGTGGTTTTATATCCTTATTGTTCTTATTGTTTTATAATTTATACGTATTGTTTCAGTTATCAGTCCTGTTACTGGGTCCATTGGACCTGTTGGAATCTGAATAAATACAATGTGATACAATACCAGAAATAAGCGGAGGGCCGTGAAGTTGCGCAGAAGACATACAATATTCCTGAACAATCTTCATCAAGGCACTGGGTAATATCCATAGCCATGTAACTATAGGGATGTATACTACAACCCTATAATATAATTCGTTGTCATTTTATAATATTACATAATTGCATTTATAATTTACGTCAATTATTTAGGAAAACACGCTCCATACCTTCGTATTTTGTAGTTTAATGATGCAAATTGCATCAGCATTTGTGTTCAACGTTTTCATTGCTTTATTCTTCATATGTTTGGAACAGTTGCTCCACATACGCAAGCATCTGTAAGACTTAATCCTACTCGCCGGCTACACCAGGTCGACAACTTGCTACACGAACAGATGCACCGACATCTGACTGTGACAATCCAGGTGTAACTACACCAAACATGTATAATAAACCACTCATGTATGTTTTGGTTTCAGCATAGTCTATGTAGATGTCTTCGCCTTAGAAGGGGAGGACAGTGGGACCAATCCAGCGTGGATCAACCGGCGAGGTATTCGTAAGATTACCAAAATGTAAAAACCTAATAAAAACCGAATCCAATCCAGACATAACAAGTATCCGTTTTGCTAGACGTACAGTATGGCGCACAATTTAAATTTAAATAATAATTTTTGGAGGACAAAAAACTCAAACTGTGGAGGTTCGATTGCAAATAATCTAATGCAGCTTCTCGGTGATGCAGATGATAAATTAGACGACTTAACAATACTTACTCATTCACCCTATATAGACACTACAGACTTAACAATATTTACTCACTCACCCTATATAGACACTACAGACTTAACAATACTTACTCACTCACCCTTTATAGACACTACAGACTTAAAAGACGCTCTCGCCGCTACAATTGTTAAGTTTACTATTTTCAGCTTAACTGTTTAAAAAGATTGCCATCCAGAAAATTAACTCATTATGGCAGTTGGACAAGGAAGCCTTTTGGCTTATCGAAAGTCCAATACGTTTTATCTACGTGTATCCCGCCCTATTAAGGTGTGTGTCAATTTTGTTTTTAAACATATTCACGCTACTAGCACCAACACAACCAGGAGATAATCTGTTCCATTCATTTAGAGTCCTTTGTGAGAATGAGAACTTTCTTATATATAATCTACACTGCGCCTTTACTAATGTAACTTCATGTCCTCTGGTCCTTCTCTCTTTCTTAACTGAGAAAATATATATTTCTATCAATATTTTCATAACCATTCAATATTTTAAACACTTCTATCTGATCTCCCCTCAATCTCCTTGTTTCCAGTGTTGTTAAACCAAATTTTTAGGCGTATTTTTTAATTAAGATCCCTAAGTTTTGGTATAATTTTACTTGTACTCTTTCTAGCATATCTATGTCCTTCCTGCGATATGGCCTCCACACTTGAATTCAATATTCTAAATGAGGCCTCACTATTGTTTTATACAGCGATATTATTAGCTCTTTTCCTTATACGTTATGTTTCGCCTAATTAATCCAAGGATTTGATTTCCCTTTGAAGCGGAAATACCACACTGCTCTGAAACCTTCATATCAGCATCAATGGTTAACCCTACGTCCTTTTCTTTTACAGTAGTACTTACTTAGTAGAGAACCTCCCATTGTATATTGTACATCTTCGTTCCCATGTCCTGAGTGGAGGCTTTTATATTTTCCAAAATTGAACAACATTTGCATATTGTGTGACAACCATCCTACAGATCGTGTTGTCACTGTCATCAACTTCTTTGTGACAACTTTCCTATATACCATATTGTTACAACATTCACTATTACAACGGCTTTTTGTTCCGAAAACCAAGCATAATATCAGCAAACGTGCTTTTTTGTAGGTACTCCCTATCGCGTTAAAATCATCTGAAAATGTAGAAACCTTTCGTAAAAAACTAAAGACTTATTTATTTGAAATTGCATTCCCACCCTAACATTCGGCGGTCCCTTGCTCTAATAACGACTCTATAGCTAGTCCCTGTTTGTCATTATTATTATTGTTAAATTGTATTTCCCCCGAAATCCCCATTGGTCTTTTGTCTGATGAAGCCTTCATCACGTTCCTCTTCAAGACATAATGCTTAGCAACTCTGGTTTGTTTCACCGTTGAGCATGCTTTCTGCAGAATTTAGGTACACTATACGTTTATCATTATTACTAGCAAAAATGCCCTTCTCCTAACGGGCTGACATGGCAGTTCATACTGAGAGTGGTGATAATAATATTTACCAAATGTTACAAAACACACAGCATCGTTACACAAGCACCGTCACGCGATCGCGTAAGTATGCAATGCCAATGGTTTCAACGGAAATAAAACGTTGACAAACGCATCACGCATGTGCTGCAATAAGTACTAGTAACATTTTATGTTCAAAATAACGAACGTCGGAGATAAAATGAAGTTCATGTCAATCTATAGGTCCTAGGCGTGATAGTGTAGAATTTTCAAATAATATTTATATTGCTATGGTGTTGGCATGAGGGAATCGCTAGCCCATTGTGTCAGCGTCTACTTTATGTTGCCTAGCAACGTACCGGTAATGCAAGGGCCTTTCCTCGAAAGTATTTGTCACGCGAGCGTGATTCCTGCGATTGTTAAGTGACATTTAACGTTTTATGTCCCGAACAAAAGAATTACGCTATAAAAATGGGAGGCATATTTTCATATATGCGGTATTTTGAAGAAACAAATAAAACGGGGATATGTTAAACTCGTAATATTGCAGATTAGTCCCTGTAAGGTTGGTACCCGATGTTCAAGCCGTCTGAGAGGAAAATTTAACATATACACATATGCAAACTCGATTACAGTTAGATTATTAAATATAATAATACTATTATTATCATCATAATTATGATTATTATTACTGCTATTATAATTCACCTTCCTGTTATTCGTGCGGTCTCACCACGACCCAGGGCGCGGTGACGGCGAGTGCAGGGAAGAACGATGCAGTGACAGATGGTGATAAGACGGAGGATGAGTCGTCTTCAGGTGAAGATTACGACGATTACTACCCGGACGACGAGAGGTTCGATATGTACTACACGTCGGAAGAGGATTACGGAGGCGAAGCCATCGCCGACGCCTCCATGAAAGAGCTGCACTTCGCCGAGATCATCGGCAAGATCAACAGGTGACTACACCGGCGTCACTCGTTCCCACGTGCATGGAACATGTTGACACTTGGTTAAACTCTTCTTTGTATCCATGGGTATATATATATATATATATATATATATATATATATATATATATATATATATAACACTGTGCAGGTCAGAAGGAACATTTCGAAGTTATTCCTTATATCTGTGGTGCTTATTGCGATAGTATTATTGTCCTGTCTTACGCGATATATACATTTCCATTTAGGAAAAACAACAAGAGCAATTAAACCCGGCTATTGACAATAATGTACATTATGTGCGAGGAACGTTGTCTGGCGACTTGAAGGCTCGCTACGACAGCGAAAGGGGGACGTCGAGACATACATTTGCAGAAACTAGAACATTTTTTCGTACATTCGATTTAATATAATTATGATCGTTTCTATTAATTTTTTAGCAAACAAAATGACGATTTGCTGTGTGTAGTTTGTGTGTGCGTGTGTGTGCGCGTGTGCATGTGTGCATGTGTGCACATGTGTATATGTGCGTGTCTGTGTCTCTGCGTGTGTTTTATGGTGTGTGCGTGCGTTCGTGCGTATGTGTGTATGTGTGTCCTTATATGTACTTGCGTGCGTGCGTAACAAACCGCGGCTTGCAGAGATCTGTAGCAAGTAGTGTCTTAATGTGCAGCAAGTAGTGTCTTAATGTGCAGCAAGTAGTGTCTTAATGTGCCAGTATACGAATAAGTCAAATGCTACCACCAAGATGTCAAAGTATTTATCTAAATTGGACATGTTATATATATTCATACAATGGCTTGGCCGATGGTCTTTCTTTTGGCTGATGACCTTCCTTTGGCTGATGACCTTCCTTTGGCTGATGACCTTCCTTTGGCTGATGACCTTCCTTTGGCTGAAGATCCTCATGTGGCTGATGACCTTCCTTTGGCTGATGACCTTCCTTTGGCTGAAGATCCTCATGTGGCTGATGTGCTCGCTTCGACTATGTTCTCAGAAAAGAGAGGAATTGAGAAAATAAAAGAGTGGTTAGAAATAACATATCTCTCAACATACATTAGGCTGGACTATTGTGTTCCATTTGTACGACGTTCGCTAGTGATACATGGCCATTGTCAAGCAATATTCTCACAAAAGTTTGTTAATAAAAACAGTAACACCTGCATAGTGGATTTTTATAGTATACAAACAGCCAATTAAGGCATTTAAATATAAACACACAATATATATATATATTTCTCATTGGTAGGGCAACGCTGGCGAAGATGGGCCACCAGAAGAACGAAACCATCCTCTCCTGTTCCTTCAACGGTCGCAAATGTACCGAGGCGTGAGTTGACCATCTACGCTTCTTTGCCCTGTACCGTGCAGTGTATGTAACGCAACAGTGGCACTGTGATTGCAAAACGCTGGCCTCATATTACACCGTGTACAGGACATTTCATACAAATGCATTGACCAATGTACGAGTTTATTTCATGTGGTGCACTATTCACACAATAATAATATTATTATCATTGTTAGCAACAAACCGCCGATGTTAACGGATGAGCTACTTTTAGTGTGTCTATTTTTGAGTTTAGTTGTGGCATCACCAAGCCAATTTCATAATGTCTCGTGTTCGCAATGTTTCCTGTACAAGTCGTCAATGGTTGCTAGTGGCAAAGCGATCTAGCTGTGAATTCGCGTAGTTGCCGTCATTGTGACTACTTGGCTGGTTGAAATAATATTAATATATTAATATTTTCAGCAATTCCACGTCGTTTGTCGATAGGAAGTATGGCAACTGCTTCCAGTTCAGTGGCTTCGGTCATCGCCTGAAAGCGCTGAAAGCACGAGATGCGTCTTATCAACTTACACTCGGCAGACGGAGCCGATCATCAACTCGAGTAAACTGCTCCAGTATTTCTCCTTAAACAACTGTGTTAGCATGTTAAGCTCTGCCGTTCGCTTATATATATATATATATATATACATATATATATATATATATATATATAAACAGTCAAGCCAGGAACTGCTGTCTATAATATACATAAAATAATAACAAAATAATAGGATCAATAAATTCCTTAAAACTGAACTGGGAGAATTCAATAAACAAGAGTTACAATTACGGTCATGCTCTCTGTTCTTGTAGGGTTGAATCTGATTATATACAAGCGAGATCGCGAGTATCTCCCCGGCTACACGGCCAATTCGGGATTCCGCATTGCTTTGAACGAGTTCAAGGCAATGACGTTCCCGCTGGGGGAAAGCTTCTCTGTCCCGACGGGCTTCGAGGTCAGCATCGGCTTCAAGTCGGTAAGAGACATTCTCCAATCACACAATTAGCGTAAACGGTTTCTTTAGGTCGGCAACGTCAGACTGGTGTCTGCTTTCAACAGTGGCCGCCAAATGAAGATACATGTTTGTTAAAACTGTCAATTAACTATTTAACACACATTATGTATGTGTTTGCTAAATTGATCGTCTGTGGGTATCAGCTACCCAGAGCTAAATACACAATACGACTTCATACGGGAAGCATGTCGCACTAGTTTATTAGACAAGTGGGTGACGTAAAACTACTAATGATTATTATATTTAACTTGTTTTATTTGATTTATGTGCGGTTTACTATGCAAGGATACATTTGTTTGAGTCATAAGTAAACGTTTTATTTGTGTCCTTTTTCATTGATGTTCATCCTACGTAAACCTTTTGTTTGTGTCCTATGTGAGTTTTTGTGTGTCCTAGGTGCACATTTTGGTTTGTGTTTTAGGTGACCATTCTGTTTGTGTCCTTGGTAAACATTTTTGTGTCCTGGGTAAACATTTCGTTTGTTTCCTAGGTAAACAGTCTGTTGGTGCCCTATGTAACCATTTTGATTGTGTGGGATATCGGTAGGTGGCATATTTGTTTCCATTCAGCCGCTTTGGTTTCACCTCGTGCCGAACAGTTTCCCGGTTTTAATGAGTATTGAATTATAATATCATTAAAATAAATTTGTGTCATTTTGCAATAATATTAGTAAACATTAGCATGCTTCTCAAATATATTGATCTAGATGGAATTATATGATATTGTAATTACTAGCAAAATAAACCCGGCACCTGATAGGATGTCTTGTTAGTTGACAGTCGTGAGAGTAATATTTTCCAAATGTTGGAAAACTCACAACATCGTCCCCATCTTTACATAAACATAATAACGCGCTCGCAGTTATGACGTTTATGTAATATGAAGATGGTAGCAGATAAGGTGAAGTTCACGTCAATCGATAGGCCCTAGTACAGATAGTGTAGAATTGTCAAATAATGTTCGTATTGCTATGCTATTGGCATGATGGTAGATATAAGCATCATTGTGTCTGCGTCTACTCCATGATCCCAAGTCTATGACGCAGGAGCCGATTTCCCGAAGTTTTTGATGCGCGAGCGTGGTTCCTGTAATTGATATGCTGTGTTTTACTCATTACGCGCACATTACATTCGACATATTATGTGCACGTTACGTTTTAAGTTCAGAACCGCTAAGGAACGAACTGATTTACCCCATAAAGATATTTTCATATATATGGGGTATTTTGAAAAGATTTAGGTATTACGTTTGCCACGCCAACAATGTTGGTAACGGATATATACGTGAATTGCATTACCAGTGTTGCATGACATCTCATAAATCAAGTATTCCCGCATCTAGTTGACGTTATACGAACTTTGCTTTATGTTTCTTTCATAAAGAAATACTTTTGTGACCAGAATTTCAACAAAACGGCATATCACAATCCATCAACTGTTTTCTGATGGCTCGACGGAGGTTTTGCTAGGCAACTGGTAAGGTGTGTCGATGTCTGGTTAATTAGATGAGGACGCATTTCATTGACATGAAACAATAACGACCCGACGTAACGCGCTAATTACATATACAATACTGTTTGGGTCGGATTCACGAATGGTGAGTTGCTTCGATCCGGTTATCTTGGTTGAATGCGGCGGCGAAAGCAGCGTCATTTATAATATAATGTTTCGGTCCTTCGCACTGTGAACAAACATTTTTTTTAAACCGCTCCTTATATTTATCGACGAGTTCTATTTAATGACTATTTCCCTTATGAGGGGAGAGTTTCGCTGAGAGTTGAGCTCATAAGTAACATCCACCATTAAACAGAGTTTGTTGGTCTTTGTAAGGAACGTTTTCTAAAAGTAAAAAGCCGCCTCACACATCCCGTGACACAGCGGCGGAAGTGACGTATTGAATGATTGACATTGGTTTTGTTGGAATATAAAAACATTCCAAATTTCAACTATGGTACTATCATGTTCCGTTTTTAATAGGTACATCTGGCAATACAGTTTAAAGTTTAGTTTTATTGAAACGTATAGATAACACAAACTTATTGAAGCCGAGAAACATTCAATAATGAAGCCATTTTATTTACACTATAAATCCAGCTGCTATTTCTGTAAACAGTATAAATACAACATTATACATAATATGAACTATTGTACAATGTTAAAATAGCATAGGTGGTTATGTAGGTTATTATATTTTATATGGTTAAATTTTAGTTTGAGAAATGTAGATCTATAAAGAGCATAATAACATTATTGTTGTCAAAATATTAAACTATATTGCATCAGTGTATTAATATGTTTTGTTGTACTGGAAGTGCAATAATTATTTGTTCTGCTCATCATTTAGAGTAAAATATTGAATTTTTTTCTGTCAAGCTCCCTTTTCGATAACAAATAAAATGGCCATTGTATGATGGAAATAAAGTTATAAATTACAAAACGTTAAATGTAACACACATTTTAAAACACTGTTTTCAGTCATCATTGGTGTATTTTACTCCAGAAGACCCGTAAGACATCTTGAATGTTGTGGAACAAATATATTTTATGATTTTTCAAAATTATTGTAAAAGCAACTTTGTCGACACCTTTTTACACACTACTCCCAGTATAATTTACTTAACACGAACTTGTTTTGAAGTATATGCTGCAGAACACAATCCAAACATGATGAGCATAAGAAAGCATCAATTATGTACTTATATTTTGCAACGTAAAGACGGGATGTTGTGCATTTGGATATACAAATCGATCGATTGCACAAATCCATTTGAAAAATGTAGTGATGTTCTTATTATCAGCAGAAGCCACACGGAACTAATGTTCCAGATAAAGTCAGACATCTTCTTTACTATTGTGTCAGTTAATACATTGTCCAAATAATAACACTTCTATGCATTTTGACACACAAAACTATCAGATGCTCACATCAATTTGTAACACGAAATGATGTACAATTCTCTAGTAGAAGTCGCACAGAACAGAATGGGGCAAAACAAAGTCATGACTATGTGACTTACCACCCTGTGTACAGCTGGCTAAAAAGAAAATAAGTACAAGAGAACCTTGTTATGCTGATTCAGTCACACTACACTCCCAATCCATTATTTTGGCCAACTTTTAATTTGCTTCTACATAATTACCTGTGTGCATTGGTCATATACAGTGCACTCCAGATAACTCAAACTCACATCAGTTGATATTCGCTAAGTTAAGTCAATCTTTTACTCGGTCCTGGTTCTTTTATTCTAGCTCTAATAATTAATGTTGTATAAAATTATACATATTGGCCATTCTCGCTAAAAGTGTACTGTAACAGTAAAATAACATGTCAAAAATAAATGTTTAATTTGTATGTTTTTAGCGAGTACTATTAATATCAAATGTGCTGTTCACATGAAGCAGCACAACTTTATCTGATATATTATTAGATTTTAAAAAATATATTCATGAATAAAAACTTATGTATACGAGAGTGCAGATCTGTTGATGTCCAACATTCGTTCATCGCAAAATTCCGTGGCAACACGATATTGTGTACTTTTTAACAAACCAAAAATGTTTACACTGAATGATGACATGCCAGCCAGGTTTACTAACAATTGTAGCTGTAGCATTAGGAACAGTCTGTGAACGTGCGAATCTAACATTGTCATGTTTCGGTTCAAATAATTGGAGAAACATGAACTTTTCAAAAACGGCTGACTGGAATTTGGAAAGGCAAGACCATTAGACACTCAGTCACATATACAATCCGAAATATGCCCTAAGTCCCAGAGTTAGACAAAACAATAACTTCTACAACCAGGTTAATCCTCTTGCTACGGTTGCATATACTGATATTTTATTGTGCATTTTCGTTCACTTCATGTCAAATACTGGGCAGTGCCGTTTTACTAACTGGAAAGGCGAGACCCTTGGCCTTGCCTAGTTGGTAGTAGAAGTTCGACAGACCCAGTCCCAGGATACACCGGCTGCAGCCGTCGGCGGAGGCGAGACCCTTGGCCTTGCCTAGTTAGTAGTAGAAGTTCGACAGACCCAGTCCCAGGATACACCGGCTGCAGCCGTCGGCGGAGGCGAGACCCTTGGCCTTGCCTAGTTAGTAGTAGAAGTTCGACAGACCCAGTCCCAGGATACACCGGCCGCAGCCGTCGGCGGACGTTATAATTCTACTTAATCGAAACGTTACTCGGCTGACGGCATTGGGAAGCAGGATAAATAAACAATGCATACGCTTCTTACACTCATAAAAATAGCTGTCAATATACATATGTCTACAAATTGCTTCTTTATATATATATATATATATATATATATATATATATATATATATATATATATATATATATATATATATATATATATACATATACATATAGTGAATGACGTTGGTTGCAGACTCCACTTGTGTGGCAACTGTTAAGAAGGCAATGAAGAAGGGCGGCAAGTGCGTGTGTCATCAATCGTGTCAGTGAGTCTCGTCATTTCTCTTTCTATTATTCTAGTTATTCGCAAGTGAGATAATAGCGGATTAACGTTAGAACCATGCAAACTACGTCACTACTTGGGCATTGCTCTATGCGTTGAACTAGAAACCATTGTCATTATCATAATCTTCGTTATCAGGATCTGAAACTCCTGCACATATAACACCACATAGTGACATTGGCATAATATATGCATGATAATAATAATTGTTGTCGTGCGCAAATACACACACACACACACACACACACACACACACACACACACACACACACACACACACACACACACACACACACACACACACACACACACACACACACACACACACACACACACACACACACACACACACGCACGCACGCACACACGCACGCACACACACTCACACACATACACACACACAAGTTCTGTGCCTGGATGTGTGTACGCGCGAGCGTGTATGTATGTGCCTGTATGTGTATGAGTCTGTCTGTGAGTGTGCCTTTATTTGTGTGCACGCGTGTATGCGTCCCTGTATGTGTGTTGTACGCAACTGTTTCTCGGTACGCACTTCTCATAGTTAATTATATAAAAGTGCATTAACTACCTCGAACAATAAATGTTAGGTAGCTGTAACAGTTGTATTTTTCCATTAGTCGTCCAATTTGGCATATCGGATGTTTTACTCGATTGGTGAATCTAGTAAATATGTTGCACTCTCTGTACAATGACGTTAAGATAACGAATACCGGCGGAAACCAGGGCCCGTTTCAGTAAGAAATTAAATATAATCCGTTGACTTTTAAGAGCATTTTATAAATTCAAAACAAGCCACACACAAAGCAACAGTTCCACCTGTATGTGCCTATAACCCTTTGTCTATAACGATGCAGCATTATGTTGGTAGAAAACTTCTTCTACACATAACCTATTTCCTATTATTTCACGCGGCAGGTTTTTAATTACACAGTGTTGTTCTGCAAATGTCACTCTCTGTTTCCTGCCATCTATCGTTAGTAGTAGTGTTGCTTTCCTGCTGTAATGACCATGAAACATTAGTGTGGCTTGTTGAGCTTTAGTCAGCAATACTGGTAGGTGTAATTCCATTATGGACAGTTGGTTAAATGCAAGCTTCTGTTATGTAAAGTGGACTGTGGCTTTGGATGTGTTGTGTCAAACGAAAGAATGGCCGCCCTGAACGCAGGAGTACCGAGCAAGGACTCTCAGGAGAGATGCCGGCGTCTACACGTAAGGAAGGGATACGTCAACAACAACAGTACCTCTCAGACGGCATAACTTCCCGCTGGCACCAACGAACGCTTCATGGCGTTACCTCTACGATTAAACAGCAACCAACGAGCAACCATCATCAGCGATTTCGCCCAGACACTTGATCACGAACAAGGCACGAAGGAGCAGTTGTAGTCCGACCTTGACTAAGCACTAGCCGTATTTCTCAAGGTGATCTAGCTGTGCGGAATATGCTCTCATTATTATAGACACTGTGTTTTACCAAAGGAATATGTACCCATGATCAAAATGTTGGCACTTCCTTGATTACGTCGGTGTTCGAGTCACGCAAGAACCTATTTCCTATTCAATGGGTCATCGTTTGTTACAAACCATGAACGTTCATCTTGCCATCAAATATCGAAGCAGCCGAAAGAGTAATAAAGGAAATTCAAGATACACGATATTTCTGCTGTCGACTTGTTTGGGCACCTCCAATTGACGCCAACACACAAATGTACCGAGCGAATTCCATGTCCGAAACGGTATCTACTGAAAAGGAAATTTATTATGCAATCTGTTGTAACAGCATCCGTTCCAAGACAAACCGCACAATTGAGTCACCTCAGGACGCTCACTAGATCTTTGTTCGATGTTATCCTCGGTCCTTGGGATCGTTGATAACATAATGTTTAATCACTTAGATACGTACCATGCGCTTGGATGCAGTGTAGCAAATATCTGTCATACAAATATACTTCACACAATAAGTCGTAATTTGTAAGTGAATTAATGTGTTGTTTCATTGTCGTTTCCAGACAGGACTTCACGAGTATGAAGATTTTCTATACACAGCTGAATTACCAAAACATAAACGAGGAGGAGAGCTACGGGGTAGGTAGGGGTAGATTTAGAGTTAGGGGTTAGGGGTTAGGGGGAGAGGTATGGGGTAGGAAGTGGTAGGTTTAGGGATTAGGAGGAGAGCTGTAGGGTAGGTATGGTTAGGTTTAGTGGTTAAATGGAGAGCTACTGGGTAGGTAGCTACGCCGGTACGAACCTTTACATGTAGGGGTAGATTTAGGGGTTAAATGGAGAGCTACTGGGTAGGTAGCTAAGCCGGCACGAACACTTACGTGTAGGGGTAGGTTTAGTGGTTAAATGGAGAGCTACTGGGTAGGTAGCTAAGCCGGCACGAACACTTACGTACAGGGGTAGGTTTAGTGGTTAAATGGAAAGCTACTGGGTAGGTAGCTAAGCCGGCCCGGTTAAATGGAGAGCTACTGGGTAGGTAGCTAAGCCGGCACGAACACTTACATGTAGGGGTAGGTTTAGGGGTTAAATGGAGAGCTACTGGGTAGGTAGCTAAGCCGGCACGAACACTTACATGTAGGGGTAGGTTTAGGGGTTAAATGGAGAGCTACTGGGTAGGTAGCTAAGCCGGCACGAACACTTACATGTATGGACGTATTCGTTTCTGGCGCACATTTACATTCAATTCTAATTCCGGAGTTCTGGAAGGTTCCCTCAGATATAAATTGTTACTCCGATTTAAGTGCTTGATTCCGATTAGGCGAACGATAAAGCCACCGTATGCACCATTTTGTTAAGAGACACCTGTATATTTTCACAATAAATAATGCATTAATACACATTTATTAACTGTTTACTATTATACTACATGTATTCGTATAATTGATATATTGAATCGATAGTTCTCTTTATTGGTTACAGTCAATTTAGTTAATATTTTCACTTCATAATTGTCATACGTTGGTGAGAAAATGTGCGATTCTGGAGGAGTTGGAATGTTTAACGGATGGTCACAAAACGTTGCCTGTCTCTTACTGCCAGAGAGACACCGATGTCGGCCCATGTTCCCTACAGAGAGTGACCCAGCTGCCCGTGGTTTCAGATGGCGACTTTGGCGGCCGACGTTGGCGGTGTGCTCGGTCTCTGGCTCGGCTTCTCCGTGTCCACGATGTTTGAGCTATTCTACCTCCTGCTGCAGATGTGTGTCTATGCCGCCGAGCGGCAAGCGCCATGCGTCGATGGGCGGCAAGTCTCGCGGGATCACCCGCAGATCGACGAGGCTGCAGCACTACAAGTAGCTCTGTGGTTGACGGCTGTCTCGGTAGCAATCTATGAACTGTACCGTACAATGATGGAATGAAATGTTTTGTTTATTGCTTTTCAGTCTTTGCCATACAATAAGAACGGTATGCTGTCTGTATGCACTGCGTTGGGAAGAAATAGTTGCTACGCCTGTGAGATAGCAAGTGATGAGAAACGTTATAAAAACTATAATCTTTTTGTATTTTTCCCTTCGTCCTTTGTGGGTGGAGGGCACTTGGCTTGTTGTTTTCCGTCACCTCGACGACAAACATTCTTCTATCACAATCTTCTGCCACGCTGTCACACTCTCAGTCGGTCACGCAATAGATCTCTCTCGACATTTGTTCTCATTACTGGTTTCAAGTGTTCCTGTTCTCTTTCTATGGCCGATTGTGAAGAAACGCTGAGACATTTCGTTAGAACCACATTATTATATATATCTAAACAGCATGATTGCTTGGATGCATGTGAGGACGTGGTCATGTGTATATGATTGTGTGCGTGTGTATGTATGAGCGTGTGTGCGAGGGCGTGTGCATGTGAGAATATGCGTGTATTTGTCGACACCCGACGTTGTTCCAACGTCAGGTACCGACGTCGAAAACACATCGAGTATGCTTAATTGGGCTCATTGTGGAGCTTACGATGAACATGCAGATCCTGAGCTGAAGGGGAGACACCCCACCTTAAAAGTTGATACAATACTGTTTCCACTATGCTCTGATAGTTTTTTAAATAAAATTAGTAGCTGTCAATAACGGTCCCATTTGTGACCATTACATGTACATACCTCTAAAAATGTTATTTATGGGCAAATATATATAAATATATATTGTCTCTATCACGTAAACAATCCTGTTACACAACCTTGGAAGGTTGTTTACAGGAAATCACATTTTAAAAATAAGTACAATATTCTGGAAATAATAACGAGCATATTATCTCAAAACTGTCTAGAAATGTTTTGTAGAATATATTGGGAATATTGTACAATTTTGAATTTATGATGGTGTAATTGTAAAAATCAAATTTTTTTTTTTACTTTTAATTTTGTTTGAATAGGCTATAATTCCAACCAAAACAATACAATTAATTGTGCAATTAAATAAAACCTATCTAGCTGTGGTGTCTCCTGGTAATATTATGTCAGCGTATCTATTGCATTAAAAATGAAATATATTTTATCGAGCTGTAGTGTAACTTTGTGTTTTGGTGAACACATTTAGACACACTAAATAAATTAGTTATTCCTTGATTCATCAAACCACACGCTCCATTAAACCATCCAAAATCATTGGTACTATTCACTCCAACTTTACCTGAATCAAGGTTTCCAACAACACATACCCTATCCTACAGAGAAGGGCTAAACAAAACTTGGTGTAAAGAAAGTAAAGTACTAACAAAAACAAAATTAAAGTGGAGATTGGAATGCGCTAGTGTAGAGAAATAGTGGACAGCCTGGAAACAGAGGCGAGACCAATTCTGGAACGAAAATGAAGAAATTGGCTTACACCAGCTGGAAATATATAGCAATGGTAAAGATGGCACAAAAGGCACCGAATGCATTCAATATAATAACGTAGTGGCAACAATAGATAAATGAACGAAAAATGAAGTTGAACCAGGCCTGTGTTAATAGTAATGATTACAAATATTGAAGTAATAGTAATATGTTGAGCATAGATTCAATGCAATAGTAATAGGAAGCAATGTAATAGTAACTGACCTATTACTTTTATATTACTATTGAACATTTAAACAGAATTTCAACTACGTAACAATTCCATTTGATTAGGTTGTAGATTCTACTAGTTTCTGCAGATTTTGTGGTTGCTCCCCCTTGTCAACTTCAATGTGGCCTTGGTGAAGTCTTACCCTAGAGTTTTATGATCCTTTACATTACAAAAGAGACACTATTACAGTGTGACTGCTGCATTGACTAAGGGGATTAAACTGGGCTTTCACTGCTTTGAAGCCAGTTCTGCCAAGTGCCAAGTCGCCAACCACCCTTTTCAAGTAAGCCTATGGGTTTAGTGACTGCCTCCATGGTGCCCACAAATCAGCCTAAACTAGTGGGTGTGTAAAACATCGATGTATTTGTACTTGAGCCAGTCATTAACTGTCCACCAAGCACCAAGCAGCAGTAGAGCAATGTGGTTTAATTAGAGTGTAATTATTAGACTGTCAATTATGTGGCATTGACAATTGCTTTTGATTTTATTCCAGCATGTTGTTTAAATATAAAATGGATTGTACTAAATATGGCATATACTATATATATATATATTGTTGTAAATATTTATGATTTTTATATTTTATAATACTTCCCTAATGATGATGATGATGATAAAAGTACATTTGCATTTGAAACATTCACTTTATAATATTTGTATTAACATAGTTTCAAACACTTGCATTTGCATTTGGGTAATCTAAAACACTTGCAATTGCATTTAAATCTCTTGTACTTACATTTGAATCATTTCAAACATTTTAATGCGTTCACTCGCATTAAAATGTTTGTGGATATTTATAATTTCGCGTCCGCGTCCGGATATATACTAAGCGCAGTGACCTATCGGATATATACTACGTGCAGTAACCTATCGGATATATACTAAGCGCAGTAACCTATCGGATATATACTACGTGCAGTAACCTATCGGATATATACTACGTGCAGTAACCTATCGGATATATACTACGTGCCGTAACCTATCGGATATATACTACGTGCAGTAACCTATCGGATATATACTAAGCGCAGTGACCTATCGGATATATACTACGTGCAGTGACCTATCGGATATATACTACGTGCAGTAACCTATCGGATATATACTACGTGCAGTAACCTATCGGATATATACTACGTGCAGTAACCTATCGGATATATACTAAGCGCAGTGACCTATCGGATATATACTACGTGCAGTAACCTATCGGATATATACTACGTGCAGTAACCTATCGGATATATACTACGTGCAGTAACCTATCGGATATATACTAAGCGCAGTGTTGCTCTACAAGATGGAAGCCATGGTAGAAGACAATTCTCTTGATCACAATCATTGCAGATGCTAAATTTCTATTGTACACCATCCAAAGTCCACCTCCTTCGTGTGGAAGACCACTATGTGAAATGTCTAGCCGGTTAGATTTCGTATGTGACACACACACACAAGTTCGTCAATTAAAGAAACAAAACGAAACAGGCGTGGTGCAACGCAGGCAATCAAAGGATTGGCAGCAGGCTCTGAAGTCAGTGTTATTCAAGCTCACTTGTTGTGGAATGGCACGACACAGCATATGCCGAGATTCTTACTGATTACAAGTTGACGATGGGAATCGTGAACAACTGCTATTCGTTTACACAAATCGATGGCGAAATGGTCTTAGAAGATGTTCCTTAATTGACGTGCCAGCACGAGGAAACTGACTCAAGAATGATGTAGCATTTACTCCAAAGTGCAAAGGAACTACCACATATAAGACTACCTATCAGCGGCAATTTTACTGATGTGGTAGTGCTGCTTTAGTACCGTGTAGCCCACGCAATGGTCAGCCCGAAAATGTACATGGATGCAGGACTGAGCAGTAAGAAAGACGCCACAAAAGCACCTCCAAACTGGTTGGCCTTGTAAACCCAACGCTGGTTGGTACATTCCCAGGACTGCATGTATTTTCTGCATCAGATATCACAGCTGCATTCATGAATAAGGGGAGTAAAACCTGATGAAACAAGCGGTGTTCTCTCAGGTTGGCGAGCATATTCATGCTTCTATTCTACAATAGGTGTTTGCTGGTGAATGGGCGTTGTGAGGCAAGACCCACGTGAATAATGCTGATCGTGTGCGATATGCCATGTCTCAACAGGCGTATGCACTCAGAGGAAACGATGATATGAAGGATATATATATATACATATATATACATGTGTGCGTGGTTTCCATAAAATGAAATATGCATTCATACAAGTTCCAAATAAACTTCAAAACGTCTTGTCAACGCGATTTTGAGTATGTTTTCTATATCGTAATGCGAAAATACGAAAATCCGACTTGTCTGAAGATGGTATCCTTACTTATGTGTCACGTGTCATTATAATACGCCTTGAAAAAACCTAGTAAATCAACGTTGCTCTACAAACTGGAAGTTATGGCAGAAAGTAGTTCTCTTGATCACTACCACTAAAGATGCTACGTTTCTATTGTACACCATCCAAAGTCCACCTCCTTCGTGTGGAAGAACACTATGTGAAATGTCTAGCCGGTTAGATTTCGTGTGTGACACACACACAAGTTCATCAATTAAAGAAGCAAAACGAAACAGGCGTGGTGCAACGCAGGCAATCAAAGGATTGGCAGCAAGCACTGAAGTCAGCGTTATTCAACTCATTTGCCGTGGAATGACACGACACAGCATATGCTGAGATTCTTGCCGATTACAAGTTGATGATGGGAATCGTGAACAACTGCTATTCGTTGACACAAATCGATGACGAAATGGTCCTAGAAGATGTTTCTTATTTGACGTGCCAGCACGAGGAAGCTGACTCAAGAATGATGTATCATTTACTTCAAAGTGCAAAGGAACTACCACATATAAGACTACCTATCAGCGGCATTTTTACTGATGTGGTAGTGCTGCTTTAGTACCTTGTAGCCCACGCAATGGTCAGCCCGAAAGTTTACATGGCTGCAAGACTGAGCAGTAAGAATGGCGATGGAGACAGAGTTCGCAGTAGGTCTTGTAGTGTGCGGTTGAATCTTTCGCACTGGCCGTTCCCCTCTGGGTGATATGCAGTAGTACGCGATTTCTGCACTCCATACAGTTTGCAGAGTTCTCGAATGGTTGCACTTTCGAAGTTTCTACCTCTATCGGAATGGATTCGTTGCGGGACGCCAAAGCGTTGAAACCACTCTCGAACTAAGACACGGGCAGTCGTACGCGCTGTCGGTACAGCCCATGTGTACTTAGTAAAGACGTCCGTCATCACTAACACGCTTTCTTGGCCATCGGCGGCTTTCTCCAGTTGAGTGAAATCTATAGCCACGACTTCGAAGGGTCTCGACGCCAGGATATTTCCCATTGGTGCATGGATCTTGCGACGAGGCATCTTTGCTAATGTGCACCTGGAACAGTTTTTGACGTAGGTGTCTATCTCATGATACATTCCTGGCCAGTAACACCTACCCCATGCAAGTTGAATGGTTCGATCACCACCTTGGTGTCCCATTAGATCATGAACAGCTTCCAACAGTTGTGATTTTAACACGCTCGGCAAGACCAGTTGTCTCACTAGTTCTCTCTGTGAATTCATCACAGTACGATACAGAATTCCGTTCTGTTCAGATAACTTTGGCCATTGTCGTACCAACTTCATCACGATATCCGAATCGCTGTGTATCGGTCGCTCATCGGCTCTCCAGTACAACAGAAACCTGCCGGTGTCGGGATCTTTGTTCTGCAGCTCTGTAATCTCGGCATGCGATACTGATGGAAATGCGGACGACGCCTGCTTCGTCGGTGGCAAGGGCAACTCGTTAATCTCGTGCGTCTCAACACATCTGGCACTTGCTTCTATTTGCTGAACTTTGGTTTCAGTAGCTAGCATCCCGCGAAGCTCTCTCGGTAGCAAGGTACACGAGGCACACACAGCACATATCTGCTGGACATCGTCATCCTCATCACTGTCAATCAGGTCAGATACATCTTCATGTATTTGTCGGCTTAATGCATCTGCATTGGCATTCAGTCGTCCTGCACGATATTCAATCGTGAAGTTGAAAGGTGCTAATTCTGCGGCCCAACGTTGTTCAACTGCTCCCAACTTGGCAGTCTGAAGGTACTTTAACGGATTGTTGTCGGTGTAGATCACAAACTCTCCGCCATACAAGTATACGCGAAACTTCGTCGTAACGTCCCATTTCAATGCAAACATTTCGAGCTTCATGGAACTGTATTGACGCTCAGGGGGTCGTAAACGTCGACTAGCGTATGCGATAACAACACGTCGTCCGTCCTGATCTTGCGAAATGACAGCACCAAGTCCAAGATGGCTAGCATCGGTTTCCACAACAAACGGCCGTGTGTAGTCCGCGTATCCAAGGACAGGAGCAGTAGACAAAGCTTCCTTCAGTGACTGGAAAGCTTCATCACATTCACGATTCCATCGATCTTTGAAGGAACCCTTCATCCTTCCATGTTCTTTGATCTATTTGTTCACACAAGTGACTAAGTCATGCAAAGGACCAGCAATCTTACTAAAGCCCTGAACATATTTCCGGTAGTAGGAAACAAATCCAAGAAATGAGCGTAGCTGTTTGACGGTGTTTGGTAATGGCCATCTCTGGACAGCAACAATCTTCGCAGAGTCAGTTGAAATACCGTCTGCTGATACACGATGTCCGAGGTATGTCACTTCATTTAGCAAAAAGTGACACTTGCTGGGCTTCAGCTTGAGTCCGATTTTCCGCAATCGTTGCAACACCATGTCTAAACGTTTTATGTGACTTTCGAATGTCTCCGAAAACACAATCACGTCGTCTAAGTAACACAGTACTGTCTGGTAACACTGGTCTCCTAAGCAACGCTGCATGAGACGCTAAAATGTCGCTGGAGCGTTGCAAAACCCAAAGGGCATGCGGGTATGCTCGTAAATGCCCATTGGCGTGACAAAGGCTGTCTTGTCTTGATCTTTATCGTCCATGGCAATCTGGTGGTAGCCAGAGGCCAAATCAAGTGTCGTGAACCATTTCGCGCCATTCATAGCGTCAAACGACTCATCAATTCGTGGTAACGGGAAAGCATCCTTGTGTGTCTTGGCATTCAGCTGACGATAGTTAACGCACATGCGCAAACTGCCATCTTTCTTGCGAATAAGAACAATCGGAGAAGTCCAAGCAGAGTGACTTTCCGTGATAATGCCTCGACTCAACAAGTCCTTGATATGGTGTTTCACCTCTTGATACTGGGTAGGAGGTATTCTCCTGAACTGTTGCCTCACGGGTTCATCAATGACAGTCCTGATCGAGAGCCAAGATCATCATCGTTTCGTGCAAAAGCATGTGCATTTTGACAATCAACTCTTGTAAGCGGTCTACTTGTTCGCGGGTACACTGAGATCCAACATCAAGTACACTCGTGAGTCCCTCGAATGTTCCGACTGAACGCGATTGTACGCTCTTCTTCAAGGTTACGAACTCTTCATTCTGTGAGATTCTCTGGAAACACACTCCATTGTCGTCGTTGACATTGTCAACTGTCTGGTAGATTCCAATTCTCACTCGTGGCTTCAGCCACACATCTTCGTGACTCGTGTTGACTACCTGCATGGGTACAACTCCTCGGTGCACTTTTGTTACCGTGTAGTACATGGATATTCCGGCAGGAAGGGATCCTACAATGGGCTCAACGACGACAGTTGTCCCATCGGCTTGGTTCTGCAAACACAATAGTAGCGCAAGATTCTGCTGGAACTATCAGACTCTGTGAACCTACAACTCGTGCGAAACCTTTCCGGTTATGCATATTTGCGTGTTCAATGGAAGCTACTACTTCATCTACTCGGTAATTACCGGGCCTTAAAGATCCTTCTGGATGATTAAGAGAAATGTCAAATTCACCTAGGACATTAATTCCCAGTACACGTCTCTTGTATGCACGTTGTTCTGCGTCTGGGGAATCACAGATAACCAGAACACCTCTTGCGGGAATGGTCTGTCCCAAAGCCGTCACATCTAACTCTACATAACCAACGTATGGTATATCTAATCCGTTGGCGGCGGTCAATTTTAGCCAACCACACGACTCCAACTCTCGATTGTTTCGAGCGATATACTCCCGGAAGAAAGACTCTGTCACAGTACTCACTTGGGAACCTGTGTCAACTAGACAAGTAACTTCAACATCTCCCATTTTTACGGTTACTATGGGGCATGTCCCTACTGTAGCATCAGTTGGTGCAACAGTGTGTGAGCCTAACCGCAACAACTCCACAACCCGACTCGCGGCAGTGAGTGCATCTAGTTTAAAGAGTCTTCGCTCTGTGGATCATCAGAACGAAAATTTCTGGAACACGTGTCCATGTTCGGTCTACCTCTCGATGGACGCGTTTGGGGCTGTCGCCAGGGTTGACCGGAGTGTGTCACGTCACAGCATTGCCTTCCCAAATGTTCAACTTTCCCACATTTATAGCAAATGGCACGACCATCTTCTGTGAACTGCAACGACCGCTGTGCCTGCCTGGATCGCTGTGCTGCTGCGGACTGTCGTCCTTTCGACGTACTATTCGCGGCTTCTTCCATCTTACGTGTCGAAAGTACCTTTTGTATAGTACTGTTGGTGGCTTCCGTATTGATTTCATTCGTTGACAGTGCTGAGTGACTAGCGGACTCTGTGGTAATAGTTGACGTTGCTGCTAATTCTCGGTTACCGGCATCATGACGTCTCACTGCGGGTGGACGCTCTTCCTCTTCAGACCACATGATTACTTCCTCACGCAGTTCGACAAAAGCCATGTCTGGACGAAGCCTAAGCTGCTGCTTCACTTCTCTGCGCAAGACGCGATTCTTCAAACCTTCTGCAAAATGTTCAGCCAAGATGCAGTCTGGATCGTTGATGGAACGCGAATCTTTACGTGTCAGCGTCTCGAGAAGCCCCTGCAATGCAGCTGCAAAGCTGCGAATGGATTCGCCTTCCAACTGTTTCTTCAGGTAGAAAAGCTCCTGTAGCTGCGACACGGAACGTTTCTCGCCAAAAACTTCCAAGAGGATTTCGAGTACTCGTCTGGGAGTCCTTGCGTCTTCCTTGGGCCAATAGCGTATCTCGTGTCTTGCATCGCCCTCAAGGTGCGAGACGATTAGATCACACTTCTCATCATTGGATATCTCACGTGCTCGGAAGAGACTCTCAATATCCTCCACAAACTCCTCTACTGTCAACTCGCCATCTTTCCCACTAAAAGAACGGATCTTCCTCTCCCTCGGTACGTATAACACCTGAGTTATCTTGGAGACCATCAGCAGGTTGGACAACATTTGGAGAGTCCCCAGACTCCATAGTGGTGGCTCTGCCGTGCACGGTTCACGGTGCAGGAAGGACATATATATTTTGGTCAGTTATCAAACGTCTCTCCCTTGACGCATGCAGGAAGGTCATTGTTTCCGATCCGGTCGTCGCGCGTCTGCCGTCTCTTGTTCGTAGTATCGAGGATCCCACTTCTGACACCAAAATGTTCTAGTGCACCAAACTTCTCAAATGTCAACTGCACTAATGTGGAATCAAATCCCTTTATTGAGGTTCATTTACCAAGTTTGGCGTTACATTTTCACTTCAATACGAACACAGAGACGGCAGAGGCGAGTCATCTGCCAACACAAACAATAATACTAATGTCAGCACAATCGTTTTAAAAGTAAATAAAACACAAACATCGTCCCAGTGAAGTGTATCGCATCTAGGCACAAAGTAAGTGAGCAGAACAATCACCATATCTCCAGAGAAAGAAGACAAGACACAACTGTAAATGTTTCCATATTTCTAAAGTAAGAAATATGTCAGTATTCTACCAAACATATTGCGATTGCAAATAATTGAGCACTGCCATTGGCAACCAACGGAGCAGCTTATATTGAACTGTCATGATATCAGTTGTACATACTATGCACAGTATCAACAATGAATACAAAAGATAAACAGCCTGCCAGTGTGATCTAACAATTTACATATATAATAATGTCTAGGTATGAATGAATGCAACTTGTCACAATCCCAACTATTTCCCTACACACAATTCACAAACATTTGTTTATGATAAACACAACATCTATAGTGAAATCGAATCACCACTCTTAATAATAACAACGCAACATTTAGGTCGAATAATATCAATACATGACTAGTACGTGCACAACATCAGTTGTAATATTGTTGTTTAAGTAACCATCCCGGTCCACACCCGTTAAATCATAAATCATCCCAACAAATAAAAATGTTCTCACGACGCACAACCTCGTGGCAAGGACCTTTTCATCGCGCTGCAGAAACGGTGTCGCACTGTAATTAAGCGCCGCTAAAAGAAACTGCAAAGAACGGGGTCAAACTGAAATTGCGCCACTAGGTGTACTCATACCTGTAAACGCACTTTTGTCAATAATACTTATGCAAGTTGACAGAAGTCAGAAGCAGAACTGTTAGATATATTGGCAACAAATACATGGCAAATGATATCTGCAAAATGCAACCATACAATAATCGAGAGGAGACCAGAGTTTTTATTTGTGTAGACGACACCAAAATATTTGATGCCATTAATAGAAGGAGCCGTCACTAGAATTCACACACAATCATTGTAGCCGGGTCTGGACTCTAGAGTGGTAAATTGCACTCAAAACACAACTGGGAACTACGCCTAGGCTAACACAGTTTCAAAAGTTCCCGTGGTGTTCCATGAACATAGAATAACAAATTAAAGCTATACTAAGTGGAAGGATCCCCATACAGCAATCTGATAGCCTCGATTATCCAGGCGCCGTGAAATGACACTACTCGCCCCCTCCTTTAAGCCTGGAATATTAATGGAGTTGTAATATTATCCGCTAGAAGACTTTATCCCAAATCTGGGTAAAGATGATGACTGGCTCAGAGGTCAACCATGAAACAGAAAATTAACTTTTATCAGGTAACACTATGCTTTCTAAATTACTGAACATTTAACTTATTAAACACAATAACATAAAAAAAAATGATAATTTTCATTGTTAGTTTGTCTACCATATCACGCGCTTAGTCATTAGGTGGCGCATCGCACAGTAAAACTGTATTCATGTTCTAAGTTTTATTTTGTATATAGCTATTTTGTAACTTAATTTTGTTATCTAAATAAATGTAAGATATAAATATTAATAACTATATAAGTAGACCTGTGAATTAATCCAAAAGAGTGATGCTATTTGACGGCAGTGACCAGTTAAAATACGTATTTAAAAGCAGATTGTCTTCTTGGCGAGCGAACCAAGTCTGTTAAGCTCAACCAGCAATCTGAAAATTTTGAGAACAATGCCATTAGTCAAGCAGAAACCTAGCGGTAGGTGGCGCCATTCAACACCAGGTGTTCATTGTCATTGGCGTGGTTGTTAGAGTGGTGGGGGCAGGGTATATGTTTAGCTCCCAATATTTTAGTAGGGGCTTATTACAGGTTTTTTGGTGTGCTTCAATGGCGCGTGCAAGTGGAGGGTTTTGCTGAGACTTAGCCTCCAATTTTCAATACTTCCCGACGCCTGTGGATATAATTGTGAATTTTCGAAACTTGCTGTAGTGAGATTAACCAAAACATATGAACGTGTTAATATGTATTGTTGTCATATAAATACCTACGTCTTATTAATGTTGTTACATTTCAACAACAGTAGCGCAACTTGTTGTAAACGATTGTATCTGCTCCATGCCATAAAGGGGTAATTTCGTCACATTATGTATGAACGTCATGGATAATCCCTACCCACTATGACAAAGACGAAAATTTTTTTGTCGCTGCCTCGCCGTCACTTCCACTTCTCCGTAACTTCAGCTTCTCCACTATCTCGATTGATGACATCGGAAGACGGGGGCAGTACTGTCGAATGTTTTTACCGGCGGCTTTCACAATTTCTAGGAGGCTTGCCACTCTAGCGAAGGCATAGCGGCTTAATTCAATCCAAAAGTCTAGGGGGCATGTGCCTCCAGGCACCCCTGGACACAGCCCCTAATCCTCCGGGTCAGACGCCGGTGACACGTGTTCATCTATCAATCAGGCTGCGAGTGCGGAGTGCATACTCTTCGACTACAACATTTATAAAGAAGCAATTAACCAAGCTACAGCTGAAACTATAAATTCAAAGAGAAGCTATGAACAACAATTAGCTAGTAATATAAAACATGACAGCAAGAGTTTGTATGCGTATGTTCGAAGTAAACAGAAAGTTCAGGATAAGGTCTGTCCTCTAGAAGATAGTGCTGGAAATATAATATCAGAGGGATTCTTAATGCCAGAAGACCTGAATGAGTATTTTAGTTCAGTGTTTACCAGGGAAGATATTAGTTCACTGCTAGTATCAGAGGCTAAGTTCAAGGGGGCAGATTCAGACTATTTAGGACAGTTAATTGTAACCCCGGAAGTGGTAGCTAAGACAATAAGGGCTATGAAGGATCATAAATCACCTGGAGTGGCTGGGATTCCACCCAAACTACTATTGGAATTTGTAAAACAAATTAGCATACCGCTTGCAACAGTTTTCAGTTTGTCATTAGAAGAGGGAGTGGATCCTTTAGAATGGAAAGAGGCAAACACTATACCGTTATTTAAAAAAAAAGGTTCGAGAAACAAGTCAGAGAACTATAGACCAGTGAGTTTAACATCAGTGATTTGCCAATTATTAGAAAGACTAATTAAAGATCACATGGTGGATTTTCTTGTTAAACATAATTTGATAAACCCATCTCAACATGGGTTTTTAAAAGCGAGGTCATGCTTAACAAATATGTTATGTTTTTGGAAGACGTCACTAAGTGGGTAGATATGATGGTTCATCAGTAGATATCATCTACTTACATTTTCAAAACGCTTTCGACAAAATACCACATCAAAGATTACTGCTTATACTAAAGGTCCATGGCATAGGAAATGGTATAATAAACTGGACAGAAAAATGGTTGATTGACAGAAAACAACGTTAATGGGGAGGCTTCAAACTGGAAATCGGTATTGAGTGGGATATCACATGGGTCAGTACTAGGACCTATATTATTCTTAATATATATATATCGCAAGAAGGACATATATATGCTAGAACGAGTACAGAGGAGAGCGACTAAAATGATATCAAAACTGAGGGATCTTAGTTATGAAATTCGCCTACAAGAATGTGGTTTAACAACACTAGAGACCAGGAGATTGAGAGGAGATCAGATAGAAGTGTCTAAAATAATAAATGGTTATGAAAATATTGATAGAAATATTTTTTTCTCAGTTAAGAAAGATGGAAGGACTAGAGGACATGAAGTTACATTAGCAAAGGAGCAGTGTATATTAGATATAAGAAAGTTCTCATTTTCACAAATGACTCTAAATGAATGGAACATATTATCGGCTGATAGTATGGGTGTTAGTAGCGTGAACATATTTAAATAAAATCGATACATATCTCAGAAGGGCGAGATACACATAGATAAAAGGGTTGGACTCTCGATACGTAACTAAGAGGGGTCTTGAACAGAGTGTCAAAGGGGGTTAAACAATTATTTGATTAATATGACCCTATTTGAGAGTATAATTAATTCAGATTGGAAATAAAAATGGTTTATTTCATATAGTCTTTAACTGTGATTTGAATCGGGCATCTTTAAACACTTGATAATATTTTTGATAGTGATGCTAACTTCTTTAAAAAATCAGCAGTTGTTATTTTATCCTAAAGCAGACTTTGATTGGAAGTGTAGATCTAAAAAAGCCAGTTCGTGTGTTCCGACTGTCAGTAACACTTACGGTAGATCATGAACATGATAACCAGTGCTCTCAACTCTATCGGGAGCATGTCCATGGCGGTTGCGGTCTGGAAAATGCTGCCATGCAGAAATGAGCTTCGTCACACAAACGGAACGCTGCATATACCCGTAAAAGCGTATGATGTAGCACATGACGTGATATATGACGTGTCATTATTTGCGTTCTCAGCATGAAATCCTGAAACTGTTAGTCGAAGATCAGCTGTTTTCCCTTCTCCCAGTACTACGTAAACCTCATCAAGTTGATATGACGTAGGGGCAGCGCAAATATATAAAAATAAAAATATAATAAAAATTGGAGACATTAAAGAAATAAGTAAAATGTATATTATTGTTGAGGTATAGTCAACGTTCCCTCTGCGATTAGTAGTCACAGGGTGCAACTAAATTGCTGCAACCATTGCATGCAACAAGTTTGCAGCTTCGCTTGAGCTGCAACTCGCTTGCAACAGGTGTGTTCACACAGTGCGACCTGGTCGCATGCAATATCCGACGTCACTGGGAATATAGCTCCGCCATGTCGTCTAATAGCGACGAAGAGCTGTTATTTTTAACTTTAGGCGCCGTTTGTACAGCGAACTTTTTACAAATGAAAAGACGAAAGAAGAGAAGCGTTTGGGTTCGGCCCTGGCTTCTGCGGAGATCTGTGCTGCTCGCCGAACTGCGAGCGGAGGATCCGAGGGCATTCAAAAATGTAATCCGAATGGACGAGAACCAAAAAACCGTTTCAATCGCCTTGTTGGGCTGTTTTCCACGCATACTCAGAGGAAGGACACCAATATGCGTGAGAGTATTCAACCCGTAGAAAGACTTGCTATCACCCTACGTTTCCTCGCAACTGGTAAATATATAATTATAGGTGGTCCCATATTTCACCGTACGCAATAGGAAAAATAGTTTCACAAAAACCATAAAAACTCTTGCGTATTGTACATTTTCTGAAACTGTGTCATATATTTATTTAATAAAATTTGTGACAAAAATTATTTTTGAAACGTTGTTGTAAGTGAAATAGTTACAATTTAAAAACGGCGAAATGGCGTTCAAATGTTCCATATTGTATTATCAACCACATATATTTTACCAACTTGATTATTCACAGCTGTTGCTTATATAATCGTGCATTATTACATTAACAGGTGACAGCTATCAAGCATTGGAGTATCTTTATCGCGTGGCAAGGAACACACTCAGCGAGATGATATCAGAGACATGGAATTTCTCAAGGTAAATGAAGATACAAATAATGCAAAGGAAAGGTTGCTCCTACGACAAATAGTTAATCTTCGCTGAGAAAATTATAATTCAGCTGTGCAAAACAGGTATACAAGATTTTGTCTGGTTGTAAATGAAAACTTATAATAAAACAGGAACTACTGATTGAATTTCAACAGTACTGCAAGATCACTTTACATCTTTATTACTTGGAGAACCACTGTTAAGATTTGAATGGTCCAGAGGATAATTGAATTAAATAGTAATATTTATGAACTGACACACTACACACAAGAAGAAAGGACCCATACATGTCAGAACAATGAACCTTATTGGCATAACCATATTCAACTTTGCTATCCTGAGATACTTCCTTACCTCTACCTCCTACTAATCCCATTCCCTCTCATTCCCTCACAACCCACCCTCACACAGGGCATCATCTTCCTCCAGGACTTCATACAGCATCTTGAGCATGTCAAGCTCTACCTTTCTTCTGAGATAAGTTATTTTTATCTGCACTAAGTAACTAGCCACTAAGCTGCCAAAGGAACCTGCACCAGCATTATCAACTGTATCTATCTTGGCCTTCTAATGAGTGACATAGTCCTGATTGGCGCCTAATGCCTCACAGGCAGATTCGCTGACTTGGTCTCTCTGCTTCGTTTTCTTTGCACTGGTTGGAATATCTCTGGTAGATGTTTTCTCAGCGAAGATTAACTATCTTTGTCGTAGGAGCAACCTTTCACTTTGCATTATTTGTATCTTCATTTACCTGGCAGCAATATTGCCAGTGACGTCGGATATTGCGTGCGACCAGGTCGCACTGTGTGTACACACCTGTTGCAAGCGAGTTGCAGCTCAAGCGAAGCTGCAACCTTGCTGCAACCATTGCATGCAATTCAGTTGCATCGTGTGACTACTATTCGCAGAGTGAACGTTGGATATACCTCAACATTTTACTTATTTGTTTTAGTGTCTGTTTTGGTATATTTATCGTTTTTATAAATTTGCGCTCCCCTACGTCATATCAACTTGGTGAGGTTTACGTATACTGGGAGAAGGGAGGACCGCTGTTCTTCAACTAACACTAACAGGATTTCGTGCTGAGAACGCAAATAACGACACGTCATATATTACGTCATGTGCTACGTCATACGCTTTACGGGTATATGCAGCGTCCCGTTTGTGTGACGAAACTCATTTCTGCATGGCGGCATTTTGCAGATCGCAACCGCCATGGACATGCTCCCTATAGAGTTGAGTGCACTGGTTATCATTTTTATGATCTATCGTAAGTACTACTGACAGTCTGAACTCACCAACTGGCTTTTTAAATATACACTTCAAATCAAAGTCCGCTTTAAGGTAAAATAACAACTGCGGATTCTTAAAAGATGTTACAGTCACTGTCAAACGTAGTATCAATTGCTTAATGAAGCCCGGTTCAAATCACAGTTAAATAAGCCTTTTTTATTCCCAATCTATATTAATTATACTCTCAAATAGGGTCCTACTAATCAAATAATTGTTTAACCCCCTTCGACACTCTGTTCAAGGCCCCTTTAATTACGGCGCACATCAATGATGGTTGGTGTTTCATGCCATACATGAATTTTTTTTTATATATTATAATTTTTGTTATTTCATCGCTAAGATAATAATCTTAACTACAAACGTGTCGATGATGTACACAGGAATTGTTTTTGCTTGTTGAGTTCTCGTTTGAACATTGCGAATATTTAAATTGGCAATGAGATTTAATACTTTTTGACATCACAGTAACGATAATAATCGTATCTACAAATATGCCGTTGTGTGTACCCAGGATTTGGTTTGGGCTTTTGAGTTGTCGCTTGAACATCACGAATGCTTAATCTTACCTGGCAATAACTCAAGAAGTAAATACAATTTCTGTGTACTTCCAGCGACACACTTGTACATAAAATTATTATCTTTACAGTGATATACAAATATTAAATTCCGCGATTGCAAATTCATATCTGAAACAACAGGCCACGTTGCCGGTCCTAAAGGACAGGACGCGCTCAGCGATCCGTATTCTGATATCACCAACATCGGACATGCTGGTTGCTTTGTGACACGCAAATGAACATGTTTGGTCAGGCTTAATGACACAAGTTCGCCATCAATCACTTCATATTGAATCTTAGCACATTTCTTTGGCATTTTGTTTACGTATGCGAAGAAAAAATCGAAAATATCATTTCACTTTGTCTTTAAGCTTAACATAACGCAAAACGGTTTATTGCATAACAGGAGCCGTGAGGTGGCATATATATTTCTAAGAATTATATATATATATATATATATACATATATATATATATATATACATATATATATATATACATATATATATATATACATATATATATATATATATACATATATATATATATATATATATATATATATATATATATATATATATCAGACAACAACGTGTTTGACCACATGGATTGTACTGACCATCATCCTACATCACAAAAATGCATTGCTGTCCGGTCTGGGGTGCTGTCCGGACTGGGGTTGTGGATTCATCATCAAATCACCCCTTGAAGAGGGTAAAAAAATACGTTTATTTATGGGAACTATGCTAAACACAGTATCAAATATTCCACTGGTGTTGTCCGAGTAAATGACCAATGACAACATTTCTAGGTGGTGGGTTCACCCTGCCAGCAACCCGCAAAGTTTAAGAAAAATGCTAGTTATCACGCAGACACCTAGCGGAATTCGTAGCACGGTAGATGGCGCCGACTTTTGAATTAAGCCGCGCTGTGCCTTCACTAGAGTGGCGTGCCCCCTAGACCTTCGGATATTGTGAACGCCGCCGGTAAAACAAATTCGACAGTACTCCCCCCGTCTTCCGATGTCATTAATCGAGATAGCGGAGAAGCTGAAGTTACGGAGAAGTGGAAGTGATGGAGGGGCAGCGACGAAAAATGTGCGTCTTTGTTATAGTGGGTAGGGATTTTCCATAATGTTCAGACACAATGTGACGAAATGACCCCTTTGTTGACATGGCGCAGATACAATCGTTTACAACAAGTTGCGTTACTGAAATGTAACAACATTAATAAGACGTAGGTATTTATATGACAAAATACATATTAACACATTCATATGTTTTGGTTAATCTCACTACAGCAAGTTTCGAAAATTCACAATTATATCCACAGGCGTCGGGATGTAGTGAATATTGGACGGTAAGTCTCAGCAAAACCCTCCAACTGTACGCGCTATTTAAGCACAGCAAACAACCTCCAACAACCCACTAATAAAATATTGGGAAACCAAACATATACCCTGCCCCCTCCACACCAACTGTTATGACTCAGGCACCAAGCCCCCTAGTTCTGACGCCAATGATAATAAACATCTGATGTTTAGTGGCGCCACCTACCGCTAGGTTTCTGCTGGACTAATGGCATAGTTCTCAACATGTTCAGATTGCTGGTTGAGCTTAACAGACTATCGCTCGCCTTCGTTCACTCGCCAAGAAGAGAATCTGGTTTCAAATACGTATTTTAACTGGTCACTGCCGTCAAACAGCATCACTCTTTTGGATTAATTAACAGGTCTACGTGCGTAATAATTATTAATATATATAGCTTGCTTACGTTTATTTAGATAACGAAATTAAATAGCTTTATACAGAATAAAACGTAGAACATGAAATTTGTTTATTGTGCGATGCGCCACCTAGTGACTAAGCTCGTAGACATACTATCAATGAAAATGTCTCATTATTGGATTATTTTATTGTGTTTAATAAGTTAAATGTTCAGTAATTTCGAAAGCGTTTTAGTGTTACCTGATAAAAGGTTTTTCGCTATTAATTTTCTGTTTCATGGTTGGCCTCTGAGCCAGTCATAATCTCTACCAAGATTGGGGGTAAAGTCTCCTAGCGGATAATATTACAAAGCCATTAAATATTCTAGGCTGTAAGGAGGGGGCGAGTACTGACACCACACTGCGCCTGGATAATCGAGATTGCTGACTGGGGATCCTTCCACCTAATATAGCTTTCATTGGATATTCTAAGTTTATGGAACACCACCGGAACTTTTGAAACTGACTTAGCCTATGCGTAGTTCCCAATTGTGTTTATAATGGAATTTACTACTCCAGATTCCAGCCCCGGCAGCAATGAATTTGCTTGAATTCTGGTGACGGCTCCTTCAATTAATGGCATCAAATCTTTTGGTGTCGCCTACACAAATAAAAACTCTGGTCTCCGCTCGATTATTGTATGGCGGTATTTTGCAGATATCATTCGCCATGGATTTGTTGCCGATAGATCTAACAGTTCTGCTTCTGGTTTCCGTCAACTTGAGTAAGTATTATTGACAAAAGTGCTTTTACAGGTTTGTATACACATTTTGTACGTATTTGTATACGCGTGCGTGTGAGTGCATGCGTGCGTGCGTGCTTGCATGCGTGTGTGCACATATGTGAAATAGTAGTTGTTACGTACACAGTCCGCCACCGGAGGCGCTCCAATCGCTTGGAATGATTTGGATGCCGTCATTGCCCTGAAGTCGTGGAACAAAGTGAAACCGGAAACACTTCAAGACAAAAATCTAGATCCGTCGAAGGTAGTGAACGTCATGAAGATGGCGATACCGAAGCAACTGTTTCTTTCAGTAACGTATGGGTCAAGCTCCTCGAGGTGCATGGGGATGCTGTATGTTATTGGTGTGGATGATAAAGCAGAAACTTCAACTTTCAGGGATTAATCTTCGACCCTTAGAATAGGACGTAAGACCTATATCTTTTTATATACCCCATATAAGTCAAGATTCTCGCCTTTTATGGGTTAAACCAGTTGTTCGGAGCGTAAAACGTAATGTCAACATATTACATAAAACATAACCAAACAATCGCAGGCATCACGTGCGTGCTGTGAATACATCGGGAAAACGGCCTATTGGTGGACTTCACAATTCTTTCCCACCGTCGTATTGTAGAACAAACAACGAGAATCGCCGGGCGCGTTATGGTGTTTACGTAGCGATGTTGTGTGTTTTTAATATTTGGTAAATACTACTATCACAAGTTTCATCTACTAAGACATCCCGTCAGGTGACGGGCATTCTAGCTAGTCAATAACATCAGCAACAATAAGCTATGATTTGTGGCAAAGAAATGTCATATTTTTGTTTCTCGCTTGTGGGGATCAATATCTGTACAATTTTCCTAGTTTCCAGTCACGTTCAAAGGTCGTTTAAAGGTACCTAAGGGCTCTTTGAGGGTGTCTTTGGTGTTAGCGCTGGGGCATACCATCTTCAGACAAGTCGGATTTTCGTATTTTCGCGTTGACAAGACGTTTTGAAGTTTATTGCGAACTTGTATGAATGCATATTTCATTTTATGGAAACCACACACACACACACACATATATATATATATATATGTATATATATATATGTGTGTGTATATATATATATATCACCTTCATATCTTCCGCCTCCATGTAAGTATTACCGATCTGCATTCTAAGAATTTACATTACACTCTGAGGTACTTGATTGCCATCAACCACTTTGTTTTGTAATTGCCATCCGCAAGGAGCCATCCGATGCTATATGGTCTGATGATATATTAGTTTCGAAGTGCAGAATTCTTCCACTGCAACGTCACATAATTAGTTCACATAATATGTTCAGCACAATGCATCGACATGGTAGCATCATGTGGGGGTTCATACCCTTTATTCTCTGAAAGAGATCATCGTTTCCTCTCAGTGCATACGCCTGTTGAAACGTGGCATATCGCACACCATCAGCATTATTCACGTGGGTCTTGCCTCACAACGCACATTCACCAGCAAACACCTATTGTAGAATAGTAGCATGAATATGCTCGCCAAACTGAGAGAACACCGCTTGTTTTCATCAGGTTTCACTCCCCTTATTCATGAATGCAGCTGTGATATCTGATGCAGAAAATACATGCAGTCCTGGGAATGTACCAACCAGCGTTGGGTTTACAAGGACAACCAGTTTGGAGGTGCTTTTGTGGCGTCTTTCTTACTGCTCAGTCCTGCATCCATGTACATTTTCGGGCTGACCATTGCGTGGGCTACACGGTACTAAAGCAGCACTACCACATCAGTAAAATTGCCGCTGATAGGTAGTCTTATATGTGGTAGTTCCTTTGCACTTTGGAGTAAATGCTACATCATTCTTGAGTCAGTTTCCTCGTGCTGGCACGTCAATTAAGGAACATCTTCTAGGACCATTTCGCCATCGATTTGTGTAAACGAATAGCAGTTGTTCACGATTCCCAACGTCAACTTGTAATCAGTAAAAATCTCGGCATATGCTGTGTCGTGCCATTCCACAACAAGTGAGCTTGAATAACACTGACTTCAGAACCTGCTGCCAATCCTTTGATTGCCTGCGTTGCACCACGCCTGTTTCGTTTTGCTTCTTTAATTGACGAACTCGTGTATGTGTCACACACGAAATCTAACCGGCTAGACATTTCACATAGTGGTCTTCCACACGAAGGAGGTGGACTTTGGATGGTGTACAATAGAAACTTAGCATCTGCAGTGGTAGTGATCAAGAGAACTATTTTCTGCCATAACTTCCAGTTTGTAGAGCAACGTTGGTTTACTAGGTTTTTTCAAGGCGTATTATAATGACACGTGACACATAAGTAAGGCAGAAATAAATAAGGTTGAACATTTTTAGGAGTTTTGATAGATAATAACGTTTACGTATCTTGAAAGTGTCAGATATTGTTGAATTATGAATTGCACTTATTATGTACAAGGCAAATAACAATCTGCTCCCAGTGTATACACAAAAGTTGTTTATTTTGTACAATCCTGTCTATGCAATTAGACAAAGCCCAACTGTTAAATAACATATTGCTTATACCAGTTTAAAGAGGTGTAACACTATGGAATTCTCCAAACAAATGTAATATGTTCTAGAAACGCCATTGTTTAAAAAATACATTGATAATATCTTGCTTACCTACTAAAATGTATTGTCTATATTGCATTTCAAAAACTGTTATTCTTTATCAAAAGTGGTTTTGGTGATAGATATTTCATTCTTTTAAAAATATAAATCGTTGTTGCATATTGTAATATATTTGTTATTGTAATTATATCCATTGAAATTTGTACAAGTGTTATAGGTGACTTACTTCTTCTGCCGCCATTATACATACCACGCAGGTCAATACCAGCTCACTATGCAGGTGTGTTCCACGAGACGGCGAACACCCTTCCCTCTCCGTTCTTGTGTATGTTCTTTGAGATTTCCAGACTTATAGATATCCTAGACAATGTCTGCACACTTGGTACTGTTGAGCTGGGGCATAACATACGGGGGATATTCCGATGTTCAATACTGGCCTAATTGTTGAAGCTCGCGGTTTCAATATTTTGACAGTCCAATCGTTTACTTTCAGGAAAGCACCGATTGGGGTTTCATTTGCCATGTCAATTATGACGGACAGCTTCTCCCAGTCAGTGTCTGACCAGGTCCAGTGTATTTATCCAGAGCGTGCAGCGGCTGGTCAATAGTGATGAACCTAGCCATATGTTTGACGTTGATGACTGTCTTGAGGACATCCCTGGCGTGGCGACTTAATGACACTGAAGCAGTTTTACCGCAGGAAAGGGGGAAACGGAAGAACAAATATAATAAAATAATATCTTCAACCGGCACATTCAGATTACTCGCATGGTCCCAAGACATCGAATTCCGTGTCGTGTCTTCACCATGATATTATAGTCACCTCCTGTTCCGTTTCATGGAAATAGTAACATTCAAGTTCCATAGCACGATGGACGTCGTTTTGTGGCCTATGTTACTGTTATCCTTTGCAGTTGTACATAGAATGACAAACAGTTTACTTGTCATAGTACATCTGCTCTATATTGTTGTCAAACTCAGCATTAGATCTGGTAAACACAGTCACATTACCCTGACATTTCCAAGCAGACTATTATATCAACGAACTCTCGTTTCCTGGTGTTCATGTGGAGGACGACGCCAATATGCACAGGCAGTGGTGGCTCTCACAGCACAGGCGGATGATAATATCAGTGAAGATAAAAGTTGACGTATTTGGGATTGCAACCCGATTACCAATGTTTTGGTCTAAACTGACTGTTCTACGCGGCGTAGTTCTTACGATATGGTGACATTAGTTTTTACACGTCAGCCATCTTTAATGGCTGACATTAATGTCGGATATGGTCAAACATAAAATATTTGATATCGTTAGTAAAAAAACCTACATTTCGACACATAAATAACAGGTCTATTTTGCTGTAGTTCTTAAGATATAGAATTGATTTTGAATTGATTTTGAAGGTCGCCATTTTTAAATGGCCGATATAAATGTCGACGAAGTTCAAATGCAATACCTTTGATTAAATTTAAATCGCTGTCCGTATACCTATAATTTGCCAGCGATATTAAGGCTGTAGATGGCAAAAAGGCCATCTAGGGACATTAGTGTTGACGGTTGTCAGAGTATCGCTCTATGTGACGCAGTTCTTAAGATATGGGGTAAATTAGTTTTGTGGCAATTTTTTTAATGGCCGCCAATGCCGTCCAGGGCAAACTCAGATATGCCCCGGGGTCTAAATACATTTGTATTTGTGAGTTCTAACTATGCGCCAAGTTTCGTGCTTTTATCAAAAAGTGCAAGATTCGTCAAAATAATGCAGTTATCGGCCGAACTAAATGGATTATTAGCTATAGAACAGTGCAGATTAGATTTGAACAAGTACTATTTTTCACTGTGGCCAATAACTGATTTGAGGAAATTATCTGATGATTGTGCTAATTTTGACAGTGTCAATATGTTTTACAATATAACTGATAGACTTCTGATGAGCGCAGGTTATACGTAGATGGAAAGTTATTGCTCTCGATAAGCTTATGGCTTCATATTCTACAAGCCATCCATCGCATTGGATTACAATTTTGTTCAATTCTTTGAATTGATTATATATTCATATAAAATGTCACCACAGTCAGTGTTGTACCTTCATTGGTTGTGAAAATGTCGAATTAGGTAGATGTTTACGTTTAACTATAGACAATATTAGTTTGTGTCACGAGGTCGCCATCTTATACGGATATTTGTTATTATTTTGATATGTATTTCAACAACAATAATCACAATGCACAAAAATACCAAACATACAATTGTAAATCACAGTTTGAAGTCGAAAAGGGCAAGAAGAAGTAAGTCACCTATAACACTTGTACAAATTTCAATGGATATAATTACAATAACAAATATATTACAATATGCAACAACGATTTATATTTTTAAAAGTGTGATGATGAACTTGTTCCTGTACTGATGGCTGTGATATGTAAGTGGAAAGTATGCTTCCTAACAACTGGCTGATTGTTCTGTGCTATTTTATTTTAATTATATGTAATTGCAATGTATTCCACCTAGTTAAATAACATCTGTGATGATGAACTTGTTCCTGTACTGATGGCTGTGATATGTAAGTGGAAAGTATGCTTCCTAACAACTGGCTGATTGTTCTGTGCTATTTTATTGTAATCATATGTAATTCATTGAATCGGTGTTCTCAGTTACACATGTGTACTAATTTATTTATTTATTGCGTTCTTAAATAGCGAACAACACAAGATAATTTGATTTTACAGCTTTCCTTACGTTAAAAAAGTTATACTTGAAATTTAATGTGTTATCGTAATGGTAGACGGAGTGAAAATTAAAAATATATATACTTTCCTACATTTTAGTACCAGAAAAGTGCACTAAACCAAGAAGGGCAACGAAATCAACATGATGGAGCCTAATACGACGGACTACTTTACTTACACACAAGAAAACAGTTCAATCTATTTGCTATTTTTACGTTGTAGGAATCTGTGATACAATACGGATGGCCGCATCTGTAGGCATCCCAATTGGTGGATCCATACAAACCAGCCTAGCAAAGACAACTACTTCGATTTGGAAAGAATATATTACAGACGACAATGGCGTAGTGATCTACCGGGCAGCTTATCCGGTTGATGGTCCACGAAAAAGTCGATATAGCTATTACGAATTTACAAACAGATCAGTGTTCTACATGAACAGGTATGTGTCTCGTCTGTAACCCTTTACGTGGATAAACACATGAACAAAATTGCATAATTAGTGTGCGAACATGTCTTTCTTTCTGAAGGGGCGTTGTTGGCTTTTGGGGATTAGTAGTTTGTCTTTCCTGATGCTGTGAACACGGCGTGGAAACCCGCTGCCCCATTTCGGGAGAAGTAGGGCAACATGTAGGCAATGTATTCGGTTTTACAATCGTCGCAAAAAATTACTTCATATGAAACATCAATTTAATACGCCTGGAACCCACCACAATCAAACGCAAATTGGGTTTTGTTCAACACCCAACATTCGGGATATATTATGTAGTAATCATAAATCAGTTTGCATCTTCCCGTGGAGCAACATACACCAAGGTCAGCAGTTGTCGCCATTAAGGTATTTTGAACTTAACCTCGTTTCTATGACCAATTTATTTCTGGTGTCACTAATTACGCCAATGGAACCATTATTTGCTGTCCGGTCGTCAAGATGATCCGTTATCTTGGCTGTACACAACTGAACGCTGTGGGTTGTGTACCATGGAACCAAAACGATGTAGCGGTATTTTGATGGATAATGCAACCTATAAATCCTGGCAGTAACATATAAGTTCTTTAGGTGACCGGCCAAAGATTTTTATTACAATAGACGCCGACGCACCTTCTTGCAGTTGCTATGTATAGTCAGCTAAATGGCGTTGTTGTGATTCGAGACCGGATGTCACCTGGGGAATGACTGACAACGAGACCGGATGTCACCGGGGGAATGACTGACAACTCACTTTCAAATGCTTCGCCAATTAATAGATCAGAGGTTAGTGGTCCAAGGACCCGAATGCACCCAAACAATGGTGAATGAATATCGGCTTCCAAGGTTAACGTGTTACTAAACATTATGCCAAAATTAATATACGGCAAGAGGAACCTCTTCGCTGTTTTAGTGAAGCCGGCATGCAGCAGGGGTCTCCGGTGGCGAGCGAGGAGAACTACACGATGACGCGATAGCACCGCTTGGTGCATTGCACCAAACTATTAAAATTCTATAAATAAATCAGACAAGTTTTTTTCGCTTTACAAATGCCAAAATATACATATAACTCACGATGGTTTTGTTATATTTAATAAATGAAATAAATCGAAGAAATCACTGGCTCAACGCACCCATCCTGTGGCTACGCATTCAGCTACACATCAGTAGTTGGTTTAATCAAGAATAATTGAATGTTAACCTTTGGGTAGCCATTGACAGAGGAAGGGAGAGCAGGAGGTTTTGTATGTAGTCTCCGTATACTATTGAGGGTTTTTGTGATAAACAAAAGTCTGAATATGTTTCTATGTACCTCGAGTCCGACTGGTGTTACGAGGATGTCAACAGGCAGTGCAGCCATTTGAAACGGACGAGAATCCGTTACAACTTTGATTTATACGATGTGCATCTGGCATCCATGTAAATACATGTTGTTCCAATATACATATATATACAAGTGTCTCATTATTTAGGCCTCTTGTGGTAAGCTAAAGTGTGGGAGATGATTCTGTCTTCTCGTACTTACACTATATCATCTCTGAGTACTGTCCCCAAAAATGGGTAATTTCTGCTCTATTTTTGTGAAATATATGCCATCAGTACTTTAAAACGCATTGTATTATTCGAACAACATACGCAAGGTATACAGTTAATGTTTGGCTATGAAGGTCGATGTCTCAGGCATTATTGGTCAACAAATTAAAACTTCAGGTCAAAACCCTGATTTTTCCTGATTATTTTCATGTTGGGGACATTTTCTGAAACCGTCCGTCTGCAGTCATTCATATAGGAAAATGCAGTACAACAGTTAATTAAATAACACAGATTTCACACTCAACTTGATGCCACAGCTGGATACATAGGTCCTGTGCTGTTTTAAACCAAAAATGTTGGCTAATAAATTGTGTTGAGCGACGAAACCGATTTGGGGAAGTTTTTCATGAATCCATACGTCGCAAGTTTGAATACGCATTGTAAGTAGAGATTTGTAGATTAGTAAGACATATTAATTGGTCATACATAACACATAACAAGGTAACTATAAGACAAAATTGTAATTTGTAGATACATTTCCCTTCGATTTATTTTGCTTTTACTGGTTTTTGCAACCGTACGTCTCCCGAAACCGTACGTCGGCTCTAACTGCCTGTTGGTTCATCGACCCAGCCACCCCATTTATCGTTATTTTCGGGAATCAGATGACGCCAGGCGAAAACAGAAGTTCGGTATCGAACATGGCAAGCCCAATATATTGAACACAAGGGCAGAGTCTTCAAGAATGTGAAACTGAGCCAAGTTGTACAAAGTACAAGAGACATCACAGACCAACTCATATCCGACATGGCCGAGTTCCGTGAGCACTGTCACCTGGTGACTGTTAGAATAAGTAGTTATTCTATCCGGTCGCCAGATGGCGCTATTGACGTTTATGTTACGTTACATTTCTTACAGTTTAATCAAAGTCATTTCGTGATACATAATCGGTTGTCAATTAACGATTATTTAAACAGTGACCATCCAATATCACCAGATCCGCATTTTGAAGCAGTCCATGGCGGAAAAGACGGAGGCAGCGGTCCAGATGGACTATGCTGAAAATTGGGTGTGTAGATACTAGGACGAAATAACGGCAGTGTACTATGTTAAGTCCCAGGTGACCATTCACCCAATGGTGGTACACTTCAAGCAGGACGGCGAGCTTTGTACCAAGAGCTACGTGTAGATTACAAGTGTCACTGCTCACACTGTTGAAGGAAGTCAATGAAATCCTTCTGGAACTGTCGACTCTGCACTTCATCACAGACTCACCAACTTCGCCGTACCGGAACCGCACAATATGTGCCCTAGTAGCACAATTTCCATCACTGTTCGGTCTTAGAGCTTCGTGCACCTGGCTGGAGGCTGGCCACAGGAAAGACCCCTGTGACGGAATGGGTGGTGGCATGAACAGGGAGACTGACAACCTGGTTAAGGCTGGAAGAGTCATCCAGGACTGCAAGGACGAGATCGAAATATGTTCCAGAAGTCCGTGGCATAATGTATGCCCGTGCTGTTGTGGTCCCGGGCATAGTCGTGAAAATCTACAGTACTTCCTGCTTCAAGGATTGCTGCTACACGAAGGGCGGAGTGTTCCATCCAACATGTTCTGGTTGGGAGAGCACTCAACTGGCGGTGGAGAGGGGGAGGAGGAGATGGATGACATATAGGTGGTGGAAAGGTTAGAGAGGCAGGTGGTGGAGGAGAGAGGTGACAGACATGTGGTGGTGGAAAGGGTAGAGAGGGAGGTGGTGGAGGAGAGGGGTGACAGACATGTGGTGGTGGAAAGGGTGGAGAGGCAGGTGGTGGAGGAGAGGGGTGACAGACGTGTGGTGGTGGAAAGGGTCGAGAGACAGGTGGTGGAGGAGAGGGGAGACACAAGTGGTGGTGGAAAGGGTCGAAAGACAGGTAGTGGAGGAGAGGGGATACACAAGTGGTGGTGGAGGAGAGGGATGACAGAGAGGTGGTTCAAGAGAAGGATGAGAGAGCGGTGGTGCTTAAAATTAAATTTCACAGGTAAATGTGAGATGAAATATTTCTAGCAGTTTCTAAGTAGAGGGACTTATGTGCAGACGTATGGGTTCAGAATTTAAACACTTGCTATTTATATTAGCTGTCAAATGCTCAATTTTAGGATTTAACTTGCCCAATCTTATTCTCCGATTACTTCAATATGTTCTTTTCGTACTACAGAAAACACAACTTTATACGCGTATGTTTATTTTTGCCCCCCTATGAACACCATTTGTCAACGTTTCGTGGGAATCGACCATAATATATAGTCGCTACGTAGTTCTCCTATCTAGCCGCCAAGTGGCGCCACTAATTGCTTCGCTTCACTTTTCAACTAGTATTTAGGTTGAGTGGTTCCTCTTGCCGTGTTTTCTTTTTTATTATGCACCCACACAATCAGCAGATCATCTGTTCCATTTGTTTGTTGGCTTCTGTGAGGCTAAATGTGTTCTTTTATATATAATCTACGCCAGCGTTCGGCAACCTGCAGCCACTTCTTGCGGCCCGCGAGCTAAAAGCGAGATTGTACACAAAGCGGCTCGAAGGATGTTGACAGGTTGGTTCACCTTCTATGGTCGGAAGAACTGAATGCATCATTCGGCAGTGACAAATAAAACGCAAAATGTAATGAGCGTTATCGTGAAGACTGTCGCAGATTCAGCACATACTTGCCGATATAAGTGCGGAATATTTAGACTTCCTGTACTTATTGAAGTGCGCGGGCTCTGTGTACGAGCTAAGGTAATGGATTATTTTATTCATGGAGCAGAGGGCGCAGATTTACTGGATTTCCTTGACATCCACACTGATCGGGGTGTTTGCATTTTTGTCGACATCATGACGCACGAAAAGAAAATATCTCATCAGTGAGATTTCTAGTTCGTCTCCTTTTTCGCCATCTCGATGCTACTACGGGAGACACAGCTAGAGAATGTCAACAACTTACACGTCTCAGTTCCCCGATAAACAACCCTGAAAATCTGGATGGGTTCAGAATGATGAAACGGTAGCTAACAGACAGTGTTGGCGAATTCAGATGTCGCAGTATGTCTCAGGAACTGTTTTCGATAATAAAAAAACGAGAACGCAACTAACTGACGACGGACAGACACTTAGATGACGCAATGTGTATCGCAGGAACAAGTCTGCAGCCAGATGTGGAGCACTTGGCGTTGCAGTAACAACACCAGGCGTTCAAATAGTCAAGACTGTACGCTCCTTCGAGACTCCAAAAACATCCAACTGAACCCCTTTTGGGACCTCGAGCGGAACTCTTTTACCCCGAGCGGAACTATGTTGCCACATCGAGGTGGGTGCGTATGCACGCAACGTACCGCCGCAATGTATCCCCAATGTACAACCTCGCTTTTAATCCACGGACAGCATCAAATTACTCCGCTGACCGCAGACCGCTGACCGCATCCATAAATTGTCTGGTTTAGCCTAATGAAACTTAACACATAGTACCGATCTCTTCTCTAATAAACACTGAACTGAGTTAACTGAATGCAGGTCTTCTGCCAATAAAGCAATTATCCAACTAAGAACAATATATTAATCTATACTCCCACGCCATATCAAGCAGCTGTTGTTTGTGTCACGGCAACGGTCGCGTCTGTGCCCATGTACGAGTGCGACTCTTGGATACTTACATGGGCACTCAAAAAGCAATTAGATGGGCGCTACACAACAATTCTGCGAGCCACATTCTACATTTTCATGAAAGACCCACTAACAAACATGGAGCTAGAAGGAGAGATAACCAATGTTACACAGAAGGTCCAAGAAAGAAGGCCTTACATTGCTGTAGATGTAGAACTGAAATGGTACCCAAGATCATATTGTGGCAGCCAGCATTTGGACGAACAAGTCAGGGCAGGTTAGCTTATATATTTATTGACTCACTGAAGGAAGATGTGGGGCAGGAATCGCGGGAATGAGGAACGGCTGTGGCGGACAGAATGGCATCTGGATAAGAATAGTCGTAGCCAACAGTGTTCGGCACCCATGGTTGATTGATTGATTGATTGGTTGATTGACTGTTTGATTGAGTGAGTGAGTTAATGAGTGAGTGAGTGAAGGTCCAAGAAAGAAAGCCTTACAGTTGCCAGACATTGCAGACGTAGAACTGAAATGGTCCTCAAGACCATACTGTGGCAGTCAGCGTGAGTGAGTGAGTGAGTGAGTGAGTGAGTGAGTGAGTGAGTGAGGGAGGAAGGGAGGGAGTGATTGAGTGAATGAGTGGGTGAGCGAGCGATTGAGGGAGTGGGTGAGTGAGTGAGTCAGTGAGTGGGTGGATGAGTGAGTGAGGGAGGGAGGGAGTGATTGATTGATTGATTGATTGAGTGAGTGAGTGAGTGAGTGAGTGAGTGAGTGAGTGAGTGAGTGAGTGAGTGAGTGCGAGAGCGAGGGAGCGAGGGAGGGAGTGAGTGAGTGAGCGAGTGAGAGAGTGGGTGAGTGAATGAGTGAGTGAGTGTGTGGATGAATGAATGAGTGAGTGAGTAAGTGAGTGTCTTTAATAAGTTCTTTGATTGTAGATTTCCAGCATTTCCTAACGGTCGAGTATGATCGCAAACTTTTTATTTGCTCCTGACAAATGCATAACAATTATTGCCTGTCCTTGTGTATAGTATACTATATATATATATGGGCAAACGTTTTCAGCAAACTGCAAATAATGTGTCTTTGAACTTTGACATGATCTAGCTACCACAAACATTACCATACAGCTAGGTTTTTAAATGCTGGAGAAATGCGGTCCAATTACTTGTTTGGAGCATTCTCACTCTACGTCAATAGTTCAATTGTTTTTGAGAAATAAATAGCCTCTCTCTCTGCTTGCAAATTTTACCCTGTGTGCCACATACTATTGGCTA
>OZ023208.1:68935624-68975856 GCA_963995525.1 Escarpia spicata
CTCGCATTATAATAAATTAAAAATGTATAATCCAAATTTACCTATGTACGAAGTCATTCTAACTAACCTAAAAACATACAATTTAATATTAAAGAAAAACATTCGTAGTGCCAAACAAATGTACTTTGAGTCACGCTTTAACCGATATAAAGATGACATTAGGAAAACCATAAATGAATTTATAAAAAAACCAATACAAACAACACTTATTTGTTTAAAAGTAACGGCATATCTATAACAGATAAAAGGGTTATTGCAAACCAATTTAATAACTATTTTACAAGTATAGATCAGTCGACAGCACAAGACATTCATTACAATGGAAATAAGGATTATAATTACTACTTAAATGATAATGTCCATTCCGTTTTCAGTCTATTAAATGTTGATGAAGAAATAGTCAAGAAAACCATTGAAAGCCTTCCCAATAAAAACAGTAGTGGCTGTGACGGTATTTCCTGTAAACATTTGAAAATAGTTGAACCCTCCATCATCAAACCATTAACCCTGGTTATAAATCAAGTAATAAATACTGGTATATTTCCCGATACACTTAAACTCGCTAAAGTAATTCCTATTTTTAAGAAAGATGACCCATCTGTTTTTAAAAATTATAGTTCTTCCAATAATTTCAAAAGTGATAGAGAAAACAATATCTAGTCAACTAACAGCATACTTTAATGTTTCTGATCTATTTGTTAAAAATCAATATGGTTTTAGGACAAAACACTCTACCGAGTATGCGTCACTTGAACTAGTAGATAGAATAATTACACAAATTGATAAACATGATGTTCCTTTCAGTATTTTTCTTGACCTCTCCAAGGCCTTCGATACAATTGATCACTCGATACTATTAACTAAACTAAGATATTATGGATTACAGGGTCCTACCCTGAATCTATTTAATAGCTACTTCAGCAATAGAAGACAATACACCGAATTTCAAAATGAAAGTTCTGATATCCTACCTATCACAATTGGTGTACCACAAGGATCTATTCTTGGTACCCTATTATTTATAATATACATTAATGATTTTCCTAAAGCTAGCGAAATGTTTAACTTTATTATGTATGCCGACGATACCACCTTATTTAGCACCATCAATTATTTTCATGGTAATTCCCCAAATAGAAATATCGAATCGGCAATAAATGATGAACTCATTAAAAAAATTGAATGGTTAATAATTTATTATAATAATTTTCATTAAACAGAAACAAATCCGAATATATGATTTTTCACATGCAAAATAAAGCTGTCGATAACTTTACGCTCAATATCAATGGTACAAATATAGAAAGAGTGGATGAATTAAATTGTTTAGGACTTACTTTAGATACAAATTTAAATTGGAATAAACACATTGACAAAGTATCAAACAAGTGTTCCAAAACAGTCGGCATCTTAAACGGACTAAAATATGTCTTTCCTCTAGAAATTAAAATTCTCTTATATATTACGTTATTTTTATCACATCAACTATTATATTATGGTGTGGGGATACCAAGGTAGTCGAATGTTGAAAAATACAAAAGAAAGCTATGAGAATGTTATCTATAAGTAACTATAATTCACACTCTGAGCCACTTTTCAAAAAATTGAATATCTAAAAAATTGACTTAAGTTTTATTATAAATATGTACATCATGACCTCCCTGCCTACCTATTGAATTGGAAATTAAATACAAATGCTTACGTACACAGTTACAACACAAGGACTAAAACAGAGTTACACCCATTCAGAACAAAACATGAATTTGTCAAAAGATATCTTAGATACAGTTTGCCACATGTCATTAACAATACCTCAAAGTTAGTCATAGAGAAGATTGGAACACATACCTTCAGAGGTTTTGCTAATTATGCAAAAAACAATTTATTAGAAAAATACGTAGATTCGTGTACAATATTAAACTGCTATACATGCTATGAAAGTCATTAAAACTGTATTATTGTATGTGATATGTATGGATATTTATTTTATATATATATATATATATATACATATACATTATACATATATTTTAATTGAGGGATAAATAAAACTTTCTTGTTCATGTTCTTGTTCTTTGTCATTTACAATTTTGCCAGCGTGTTAGTTTCACATTTTAGTATTTGTCAGGTTTTGAAGTAAAGCCGTTACAAGTTCACCGAATCGGCACATTTGTGCTGTTAAATGGTAAACCATGATAATTTCATTGTAGGCAAGACAATCTATATAATCTTAGAATCAACCCATCACATATTGCTGCAAAAACATTCATTATGATGTCTCTAGTCGAAGTATAGTGAATCATCACGTACGTAAGTCAAATATACCGTTTTTGTTTTACTGTATGTTGCGTATAACGATCCTACATAAAACGATAAATAATTGTTTTGAAAGCAAGAACTATTAAATTCTAACGTCTCCTATCCTTGTCAAAATAATATGGATGCTGAGAAGTGTTGTCGTCTAGCGATAAGTCGCTCATGATATTTCGAGTAGGTATTCCATCAAATGTGGTCGTCCGTAATGGGCTCGACGGAAACAGGATCTCACTTTTTTTTAGATAATACACACAAATACATCAATAATTGGATCAAATCTGTGATTACATGTCTCACCTGTTAATAGCGTTGATGTATGCACGCATTGCGTCCGGTCTTAGATACATCGATGTCTCCGTTTCCCTGTGCAGTGGGTTTTTAAACAAAGTTTGATGGAACACTCGAATACCGTGCCGTATTGGCGCTAATCGTGTTTGACAGTCAACTCGCAGATGCTTTGATGTGGGTTGATGAGACAAACACTAACTCTTGTCGTCTTCAGGGACTGCGACTTATTCCGTCACAATCATTGCGACTGTCGACCTCAACAATACGATACATAGCGCATCACAGTACGGCTATGGAAAAGGGCCGGGCTACCGATACTCGACAGGACGGCTGACGGTGTTATGTAAGCTAAGAATTAATCATCATGCGTCAGTAGTCAATATAATAATAATAATAATAAGATAACTTCTATTGCGCCTAAATCCTTGGAAACCAAGCTCAGAGGCGCATCAAAACAAAAGGGTTGGTCAATCTCAAAATCCATAAGTAGTTTTCCAGTTGTCAACAGATGGGTCAAGGCGCTAGGGAGCTACGGTGGATAAGCAAGGTTGTAAAGATACGTTTTAAAATGACGACGGAATTTTGTAATATTTTCAACTGATCTAACACTAAGAGGAAGCATATTCCAAAGAGTTGGTGCAGCAACAAAAAAAGCCCTAGTTCCAATGTTAGTGTTGACTCTAGGAACAAAAAGTAGGTCAGAACTAGATGATCGAAGCTGGATAGATTTTCTTACAGGAGTAAGCAATAAATGCAAATAAGATGGTTGCTTATTGGACAGTGCCTGGTATGTAATGGTACAGATATTACATATTATACGATATCGTACAGGAAGCCAATGCAAAGACTTCAAAAGTGGCACAGAGCGAGAAAAACGAGGAGATCTTGTAACTACTCTTGCTAGACAATTTTGGACACGCTGAAGTTTTGTGATATCCTTGCTAGCGATATTATAAAGGAGGGAATTGCAATAGTCAAGTCTGCTGCTAACAAGCGTTGTTGCAATAGTCTTAGCAACAGAAAATGACATATACCGGCGAATACGGCGAAGATCACGAATATGATAAAAACAGCAGCGACATGTTTGAGATATATGTTGTCGGAAATTGAAGTTACTATCAAAGATCACTCCTAGATTCCGCACCGTGGTTGCTGGCGTGATATACTGATTCAAAATACGCGTAGGGAAAAAACCATCCAGTTTACAACGCTGCATTGGAGTACCAAAAATGATCAATAAAGTTTTATTTGCATTTAATTTCAACTTGCTGTCAGTCATCCAATGGAAGATATCTTGAAGGCAATCACTAAGTTGGTTAAGGGAGCGATTTGTATCCGGGGTAGCCAACGGAATGTAGATCTGAATATAATCAGCATAAAGATGATGATCTAAGTTATGTCTTTGTATAACAGAGCTTAGTGGCGTGGTGTAAAGAGTAAAAAGCAAAGGCCCAAGAACAGAACCATGGGGAACACCAAATAAAGCCGGCAGTACAGCTGAAAAGCAGTTCCCAATCTTTATAGTTTGGTATCCATCAGTTAGATACGAAGAAGAGCTGTGCCAGATATGCCGTACCACTTTAATAGGCGTTCAATGAGAATGCTGTGATCAATCGTGTCAAACGCGGCAGAGAGATCTAGTAAGGTAAGTGCAGTCACTTTACCATTATTAATGTTCAAGTTAATGTCATTATGAACCTTTAAGAGGGCAGTCTCTGTTGAATGAAACTGCCTATATGCTGATTGTGACACATTAGTTAAGACATTTGTGCTAATGTGACCTTAGACGACTTGCTACAACCTTTTCTAGTATTTTGGAAGCTGAGATTAGAAATAGGTCTATAACTGTTTAGATCTTGCTTAGGCAGAGATGACTTCTTAAGAAGTGGTGTGACATGGGCGTATTTAAAATCATCAGGAAAACAGCCAGAGCAAAGTGATGCATTTATAATATTTGTTATAGGTCCAATTAGTGTATCGAGACATGCCTTTAGCAGTATTGTTGGAAATGGATCAAGTGCACAAGATTTATTTGGGGAGGACATAATTATTTTCCTAACTTCATCAACTGTTGCAGGTTCAAATGATACATGTTGAGAATTTACTTGTGGAAAGTCCACACTGACATTACTTATATTATGACGTGGGAAAGCAGAACGAATAATACTGATTTTATTCTTGAAGTGACTAGAGAACGAATCACATAGAGACTTAATTGATACATGATCAGGTAGCGATGGAGTCGGCCGTCTGTGTAGAATGTTATTGATGCAGTTCCATAACTGACGCGGATTATCAAACTTATTTATGATCATATATGTAAAATAATCTGATTTACCTTTAGCCATTTGTCTGTCACAGAGTTGACATTGCTTAGAATAGCGCGATCTATCTAATGGCGAGCGTGATTTGCGCCATATACGCTCTAAATAACGACGACGCCTTTTAGATAGTATAATTTCGGAAGTCATCCATGGAGCCGGTGGCTTTTCTGACACCCATTTGGATTTTATAGGTGCATGTTTGTCAAGTAGTGCATTTAATACTTGACAGTACTGTTTATATAAGTCAGATAGATGTTTTTTTTATCTGAGATAAGGTCAGATATAAGGATATCAGCCATTAAAGCTGTAATGTCAATCCTATGAATGGCTCTGTAAGACACATTGTGTTTCGATTGTAAAGGGGCTATAGAACCATTAATATTGGTAATGACAGTATGGTGGTTTGATAACCCATCTGAAACAGTAGGTGCTTGGATATTATTACAAGCGCTATCCTCTGCCAGGTGCCCTTCAAGAACTCGTCTAGTTCGCCTCGCCGCTGGCTTGCCAGTCTTTCTGTGAATCGTTTCCCTTCGTAAGGTCTCCAAGTGGTGAAACACGATGTCCATTGTTTGTCTCGTGACCTACTGATGTGCCCTACCCTAGTCCACTGATGTGCCCTACCCAAATCCACTGCTGTGCCCTACCCAGGTCCACTGATGTGCCCTACCCAGGTCCACTGCTGTGCGCTACCCAGGTCCACTGCTGTCTGCTGATTTGGTCTCTCATGTTAATGAACTTTATGTTCTCTTTTACCTGATGTTTGTCTTTCTCTTCCGAAACTTGATGTTTAACAACCTACTTTTCATCGTTGTGTATGCGAATGCTGGCTTGTATATATATATATATATATATATATATATGTACATAATATATATATAATATATCATATTATATTCGTTGTTGCAGGCAAGAATGGATACGGTGGGGCAGACTGCCTGAAGCGTATGTATAATGTGTTTTTATTGTTTGACATTTATACACAAACAAATGCATACGTTAAATTCTGCTGTTTTGTTTAGAACATACCATAGTTCGCATACTTTTAGAATCCGAATAACGTCAATAGTATACAATTAACATTTAATTAATGAAATTAATATCATTGCTACCTATCCTGTGATGATATTCCAATGAAGTACGAAATAATAGGGTTTGACAAGATACATATGTAATCAGCCGTTTATTAAGTATCTCCTTTGTCTCTTAATGACGTCACACTGTTAAGGGCAGTATCTTATACTTCTAACCTCGCACATACAGCAATGGATGGGTGTCTTTCATCTGACTGATGCACGGTATCGTTGATGTCACAGGTCTTAACTGTGTAGACGATCAACCATGTAAAAACGGAGCAGTTTGCATGCAGGATTCTTCTTCACTCGTTACATGCAAATGCACTGTCTACTACACCGGATACTATTGTGCAGGTGCGTGCGTGTAATAGCACACACTTATTTTCATGCAAAAAATAAAATAAAAATTATTATAAACATTTAAATCGCTCTCGGTAAGCTATATGGCGAACGGTGTGAACAACAAAGGCTGGGATATAAAGGAGAAACACTCATAGAAATGGGTGCGCAAATCAGCAAAATATATTCATTGAGAGAAAAGTGTATGTGTGTGTGCGTGCCTACGTGCGTGCGTGCGTGCGTGCGTGCGTGCGTGTATGGTGTGAGTGAATGTGCATGCGGATGTGTTAAGGGCTTAAGATTAAACGGTGACAGATATTCATGTTTTTATTTTTGAAAAAACACATTAATTTTTTTCGTCCTCGGAGCATAAACGTGGCCGTGTTATTAAAATATATTAATAATTCTTAAGAATACAGCATATATAGTGAATCACAGCAAGGAGGAAATTTTGTTTGGACATTTCAATCGTGACATTTCGTTTAGTTATTAGTTATCTGTATAGTGAAATGCAAAAACGCCACGTACAACCATATATCATCAAATATGCATAGTAATCAAGATAGAACTTATAGAAGTAGACGAGGAAGCATACAGGGTGAGGGAAATCCAATCGGCTATTTTTCGAAATGGATCATATATCGTCGGCATCTGCATTGTTTTTGACAATTGAAATTGCGTTTGTTCCTTGTAGACTTGATTATTGTAATTAGTTCACAATATTACCCTCCATTGTATATCAAAATTACGACATGTGCGAAATTATCTAGGAAAGGTATATAGTCTAGTGTGGAGCGCGGTGGTGCAGTGTTTAGAGCTTCAGACTCGCGACCGAGAGAACCCGAGTACGAATCCTGAGCTGAGGTGTCGAACCTTGGGCAAGTTCGTTCACTCTACGTTGTTTCAGTTCACTCAGCTGTATGAATGAGTGTCTAGCTAAAGACAGTGGTGGATATGTGTGTACGAATATTCTTCGCGCCTTAATTGCAGCGTGGCTGAATGCTTTCCAGAGAAGTCGGCGATTAGGTGTTCGATTGAACAGGTCTGCCAGAGAGTAAAGTGTAAAGTCCTTTAAGCAGTCCTGATGATTGCATACCGCGCCATCTCTCTCTCTCTCTCTCTCTCTCTCTCTCTCTCTCTCTCTCTCTCTCTCTCTCTCTCTCTCTCTCTCTCTCTCTCTCTCTCTCTCTCTCTCTCTCTCTCTTCTCTCTCTCTCTCTCTCTCTCTCTCTCTCTCTCTCTCTCTCTCTCTCTCTCTCTCTCTCTCTCTCTCTCTCTCTCTCTCTCTCTCTCTCTCTCTCCTCTCTCTCTCTCTCTCTCTCTCTCTCTCTCTCTCTCTCTCTCTCTCTCTCTCTCTCTCTCTCTCTCTCTCTCTCTCTCTCTCTCTCTCTCTCTCTCTCTCTCTCTCATTCACAGTGTTAGATCAGTTAATAACGATTATGCAAACCCGTCATTATCTAAAGAATTATATTATCATTATAACGTCACTTTTCCAAATTGTCATAGCTTATCGCGTTTGTGTTGATGAGCCTCCATAGGTCTAAGTGTAGATGAATGCATCAGTATATGTGTTTAAATGAGCTGACTGTTTTGTTGGTTTAACTTAAAAGTGTCCCTTCCATATGTCTCAGTTTAGATGAACGCATCAGTATATGTTTTTCTATGAGCTGACTGTTTTGCATGTAAACTCTATCTAAATACATGCTTTGTAGATGTGTTTCTCCAAACGGTGTATGGTTAAGACTTATTATAATTACTTGCTGCCAATGTGTATACAACAACTGTTCGTTCCGGGATTAATGGTTGTTTTGTTTATGTAGTGCCCGTGCCGTGCAGTCCAGGTCTTTGTCATAATTCCGGAAACTGCAATGGTACAGATATAAGTTCATTCTTCTGCCAGTGCCAACCCGGCTACAGCGGAATGTACTGCGAGAACGGACATGGCACCACAGGTTTGTTACACTTCTACTTCTGCCAGTGCGAGCCCGGCTATAGCGGAATGTACTGCGAGAACGGACATGGCACCACCGGTTTGTTACACTTCTACTTCTGCCAGTGCGAGCCCGGCTATAGCGGAATGTACTGCGAGAACGGACATGGCACCACCGGTTTGTTACACTTCTACTTCTGCCAGTGCGAGCCCGGCTATAGCGGAATGTACTGCGAGAACGGACATGGCACCACAGGTTTGTTACACTTCTACTTCTGCCAGTGCGAGCCCGGCTATAGCGGAATGTACTGCGAGAACGGACATGGCACCACAGGTTTGTTACACTTCTACTTCTGCCAGTGCGAGCCCGGCTATAGCGGAATGTACTGCGAGAACGGACATGGCACCACAGGTTTGTTACACTTCTACTTCTGCCAGTGCGAGCCCGGCTATAGCGGAATGTACTGCGAGAACGGACATGGCACCACAGGTTTGTTACACTTCTACTTCTGCCAGTGCGAGCCCGGCTATAGCGGAATGTACTGCGAGAACGGACATGGCACCACAGGTTTGTTACACTTCTACTTCTGCCAGTGCGAGCCCGGCTATAGCGGAATGTACTGCGAGAACGGACATGGCACCACAGGTTTGTTACACTTCTACTTCTGCCAGTGCGAGCCCGGCTATAGCGGAATGTACTGCGAGAACGGACATGGCACCACAGGTTTGTTACACTTCTACTTCTGCCAGTGCGAGCCCGGCTATAGCGGAATGTACTGCGAGAACGGACATGGCACCACAGGTTTGTTACACTTCTACTTCTGCCAGTGCGAGCCCGGCTATAGCGGAATGTACTGCGAGAACGGACATGGCACCACAGGTTTGTTACACTTCTACTTCTGCCAGTGCGAGCCCGGCTATAGCGGAATGTACTGCGAGAACGGACATGGCACCACAGGTTTGTTACACTTCTACTTCTGCCAGTGCGAGCCCGGCTATAGCGGAATGTACTGCGAGAACGGACATGGCACCACAGGTTTGTTACACTTCTACTTCTGCCAGTGCGCGCCCGGCTATAGCGGAATGTACTGCGAGAACGGACATGGCACCACAGGTTTGTTACACTTCTACTTCTGCCAGTGCGAGCCCGGCTATAGCGGAATGTACTGCGAGAACGGACATGGCACCACAGGTTTGTTACACTTCTACTTCTGCCAGTGCGAGCCCGGCTATAGCGGAATGTACTGCGAGAACGGACATGGCACCACAGGTTTGTTACACTTCTACTTCTGCCAGTGCGAGCCCGGCTATAGCGGAATGTACTGCGAGAACGGACATGGCACCACAGGTTTGTTACACTTCTACTTCTGCCAGTGCGAGCCCGGCTATAGCGGAATGTACTGCGAGAACGGACATGGCACCACAGGTTTGTTACACTTCTACTTCTGCCAGTGCGAGCCCGGCTATAGCGGAATGTACTGCGAGAACGGACATGGCACCACAGGTTTGTTACACTTCTACTTCTGCCAGTGCGAGCCCGGCTATAGCGGAATGTACTGCGAGAACGGACATGGCACCACAGGTTTGTTACACTTCTACTTCTGCCAGTGCGAGCCCGGCTATAGCGGAATGTACTGCGAGAACGGACATGGCACCACAGGTTTGTTACACTTCTACTTCTGCCAGTGCGCGCCCGGCTATAGCGGAATGTACTGCGAGAACGGACATGGCACCACAGGTTTGTTACACTTCTACTTCTGCCAGTGCGCGCCCGGCTATAGCGGAATGTACTGCGAGAACGGACATGGCACCACAGGTTTGTTACACTTCTACTTCTGCCAGTGCGCGCCCGGCTATAGCGGAATGTACTGCGAGAACGGACATGGCACCACAGGTTTGTTACACTTCTACTTCTGCCAGTGCGAGCCCGGCTATAGCGGAATGTACTGCGAGAACGGACATGGCACCACAGGTTTGTTACACTTCTACTTCTGCCAGTGCGAGCCCGGCTATAGCGGAATGTACTGCGAGAACGGACATGGCACCACAGGTTTGTTACACTTCTACTTCTGCCAGTGCGAGCCCGGCTATAGCGGAATGTACTGCGAGAACGGACATGGCACCACAGGTTTGTTACACTTCTACTTCTGCCAGTGCGAGCCCGGCTATAGCGGAATGTACTGCGAGAACGGACATGGCACCACAGGTTTGTTACACTTCTACTTCTGCCAGTGCGAGCCCGGCTATAGCGGAATGTACTGCGAGAACGGACATGGCACCACAGGTTTGTTACACTTCTACTTCTGCCAGTGCGAGCCCGGCTATAGCGGAATGTACTGCGAGAACGGACATGGCACCACAGGTTTGTTACACTTCTACTTCTGCCAGTGCGAGCCCGGCTATAGCGGAATGTACTGCGAGAACGGACATGGCACCACAGGTTTGTTACACTTCTACTTCTGCCAGTGCGAGCCCGGCTATAGCGGAATGTACTGCGAGAACGGACATGGCACCACAGGTTTGTTACACTTCTACTTCTGCCAGTGCGAGCCCGGCTATAGCGGAATGTACTGCGAGAACGGACATGGCACCACAGGTTTGTTACACTTCTACTTCTGCCAGTGCCAACCCGGCTATAGCGGAATGTACTGCGAGAACGGACATGGCACCACAGGTTTGTTACACTTCTACTTCTGCCAGTGCGAGCCCGGCTATAGCGGAATGTAGGCGAGAACGGACTTGGCACCACAGGTTTGTTACACTTCTACTTCTGCCAGTGCGAGCCCGGCTATAGCGGAATGTACTGCGAGAACGGACATGGCACCACAGGTTTGTTACACTTCTACTTCTGCCAGTGCCAACCCGGCTATAGCGGAATGTACTGCGAGAACGGACTTGGCACCACAGGTTTGTTACACTTCTACTTCTGCCAGTGCGAGCCCGGCTATAGCGGAATGTACTGCGAGAACGGACTTGGCACCACAGGTTTGTTACACTTCTACTTCTCTAATTTGACTGGCAAAGTAAAGTCATCCTGACTCATCCAACACGTAGAACATAGGCGCATATTCAGATTTGTCGGCTGAGTTTAACTAGTCTCTTGCATATTAAAAGTACATAATCTCTAAACTTTACTGAATTTTTAAGTTGTTATTACATGGAATGTTGTTTGCCTTATTCCTGTATGAAAGCCTACCCAGCTTCATTCATCTAGATCCGATTTATTTTTTGTTCCTAGCGGCAGCAAAAACATTGGATGCAGCAAATAAGACGACAGTTTTGTTACACTTCTGTATATGGAATGTAATGTCCTCTGAACAGTTTAGACAAGTAATGGAAATGTAGCAGACTGAGTCAGTGGAGTTGATTTCAAGATGACAGTTGCCCCAAGGTGGCACTTGCCCCACTACATCTGGTTTGAAAAAATTTTCGGACGTATATTCGTCAGTTAAAGTATATGTTATTTTTACATTTTATGTAATATCTTTACATTTTAATGTACACACACACACACACATATATATATATTATATAGTTTTTTACATTTCAGTCGGTGGGCCAACTGCTGAGGTTACGACGCGTACAATGTTGAACTACGCATACATCCTTTTAATTCTGGTTCCTATCGTTGCGATCATGTTGCTGGCGGCGATCCTGAACAAGTAGGCATCAATTCTAAATCCTCCATGAACGCGTCACGTCATCTATATCACTGTACGGCCACCTCTGTCAGCACGACGTCCTCTACATTACTGTACCATCACCGCTGTCACCCCGACGTCATCTATATCACTGTACCATCAACTCTGTCAGCACGACGTCCTCTACATTACTGTACCATAACCGCTGTCACCCCGACGTCATCTATATCACTGTACCATCAACTCTGTCAGCACGACGTCATCTATATCACTGTACCATCAAAACTGTCAGCACGACGTCTCCTACATTACTGTACCATAACCGCTGTCACCCCGACGTCATCTATATCACTGTACAATCAACTCTGTCAGCACGACGTCATCTATATCGCTGTACCATCAACTCTGTCAACACGACGTCATCTATATCACTGTTCCATCAACGCTGTCAGCACGACGTCATCTTTATCACTGTACCATCAACTCTGTCACCCCGACGTCATCTATATCACTGTTCCATCAACGCTGTCAGCGCGACGTCATCTATATCACTGTACCATCACCTCTGTCAGCACGACGTCATCTTTATCACTGTACCATCAACTCTGTCACCCCGACGTCATCTATATCACTGTACCATCAACTCTGTCAGCACGACGTCATCTATATCACTGTACCATCAACTCTGTCAGCACGACGTCCTCTACATTACTGTACCATCACCGCTGTCACCCCGACGTCATCTATATCACTGTACAATCAACTCTGTCAGCACGACGTCCTCTACATTACTGTACCATCACCGCTGTCACCCCGACGTTATCTATATCACTGTTCCATCAACGCTGTCAGCGCGACGTCATCTATATCACTGTACCATCACCTCTGTCAGCACGACGTCATCTTTATCACTGTACCATCAACTCTGTCACCCCGACGTCATCTATATCACTGTTCCATCAACGCTGTCAGCGCGACGTCATCTTTATCACTGTACCATCACCTCTGTCAGCACGACGTCATCTTTAACACTGTACCATCAACTCTGTCAGCACGACGTCATCTTTATCACTGTACCATCAACTCTGTCAACACGATGTCATCTATATCACTGTACCATCAACTCTGTCAGCACGACGTCATCTATTTCACTGTACCATCAACTCTGTCAGCACGACGTCCTCTACATTACTGTACCATCACCGCTGTCAACACGACGTCCTCTACATTACTGTACCATCACCGCTGTCACCCCGACGTTATCTATATCACTGTTCCATCAACGCTGTCAGCGCGACGGCATCTATATCACTGTACCATCACCTCTGTCAGCACGACTTCATCTTTATCACTGTACCATCAACTCTGTCACCCCGACGTCATCTATATCACTGTTCCATCAACGCTGTCAGCGCGACGTCATTTTTATCACTGTACCATCACCTCTGTCAGCACGACGTCATCTTTAACACTGTACCATCAACTCTGTCAGCACGACGTCATCTTTATCACTGTACCATCAACTCTGTCAACACGACGTCATCTATATCACTGTACCATGAACTCTGACAGCACGACGTCATCTATTTCACTGTACAATCAACTCTGTCAGCACGACGTCCTCTACATTACTGTACCATCACCGCTGTCACCCCGACGTTATCTATATCACTGTTCCATCAACGCTGTCAGCGCGACGTCATCTATATCACTGTACCATCACCTCTGTCAGCACGACGTCATCTTTATCACTGTACCATCAACTCTGTCAACATGACGTCATCTATATCACTGTTCCATCAACGCTGTCAGCGCGACGTCATCTATATCACTGTACCATCACCCCTGTCAGCACGACGTCATCTTTATCACTGTACCATCAACTCTGTCAACACGACGTTATCTATATCACTGTTCCATCAACGCTGTCAGCACGACGTCATCTATATCGCTGTACCATCATCTCTGTCAACACGACGTCATCTATATCACTGTTCCATCAACGCTGTCAGCGCGACGTCATCTTTATCATTGTACCATCACCTCTGTCAGCACGACGTCATCTTTAGCACTGTACCATCAACTCTGTCAGCACGACGTCATCTTTATCACTGTACCATCAACTCTGTCAATACGACGTCATCTATATCACTGTACCATCAACTCTGTCAGCACGACGTCATCTATTTCACTGTACCAACAACTCTGTCAGCACGACGTCCTCTATATCACTGTACCATCAACTCTGTCAGCACGACGTCATCTATATCACTGTACCATCAACTCTGTCAGCACGACGTCATCATATCACTGTACCATCAACTCTGTCAGCACGACGTCATCTATATCACTGTACCATCAACGCTGTCAGCACGACGTCATCTATATCACTGTACCATCAACTCTGTCAGCACGACGTCATCTATATCACTGTACCATCAACTCTGTCAGCACGACGTCATCTATATCACTGTACCATCAACTCTGTCAGCACGACGTCATCTATATCACTGTACCATCAACTCTGTCAGCACGACGTCATCTATATCACTGTACCATCAACTCTGTCAGCACGTCGTCATCTATATCACTGTACCATCAACGCTGTCAGCACGACGTCATCTATATCACTGTACCATCACCTCTGTCAGCACGACTTCATCTATTTTACTGTACCATCAAATCTGTCAGCACGACGTCATCTACATCACGTTATGTATCATAACATCAGAGTAGCATTAACTGTATTAAATATGATTAGATCAAGTATGTGAATGTATCATCAACTACGTATCAGTGTCAAGTCAATTGTTTCATGAACCATCCACTCTCAGTGTTATATCAATTGTGTGAATATATGATGAATTATATAACACGGCCGCATGTCGGATAAGACTGTATCTATCATCACACATAAGTCACCATCAAATAACTATTTGATTGGCTCAACAAATCCGAGACAACATCCGTTATATTTCACGTTTTTAAGTGCAATGTTATGATTGCTTTGTGTTACTTGGTGTCACAATTAAACTGATGCAGTAAAGACGGATTAGCACCATGTCGCATTATGACAGGTAACCATATGAGGATGAACTCACAGGTTCTACTCGTTAAAGTGGCTACCATTTTACAAATATTATACTTGCACAAAATAACTAAGACATCTATGGTGTATGTAACTTCAGTAATTATTTAAAAAGCAAATAATGTATTCTGAATCCGGAAACAATTATCAAAATCTGACAAGTATAACTCTCAAAATGCTTAAATATGCAGACAAACTAAACAGTATGTTTTGGTATCCAATTAAATGATATACCATGATTATTGACTTATATGACCTTCAACAAATTGTGGATAATTGGTTGCTGGTTTTGTGGTGTTTAGGAACGTTTATGGTGCTGATGATGATTGCAATAACAATAATAATAATAATTAGAGCATTTATAAAGCGCCGTGACTCCTGGTTACCCTGTTCGAAAGCGCCGAGACAAAAAGAGTAAAAAAGTCGAGATTTTATCAACATAAAAAATAGCACTAAAAATCGGAGATGTGCACTGCGTACATTCACTAGAGAATCTGATGACGATCACAACGTTCTGGTGGGCTGGTATAACTGGAGCAGGTTTGTGATGTAGCTCGGCGCAAGCAGATAAATGATAAATGAACGTCATCAGTACGACCTTGTACTCGATACGGTACCGGACGGGAAGCCAATGGAGAGTCCCTAGGATGGATGTTATGTGATTGTAACGACTGGCTTTGACCACAACGCGAGCTGCCACATTTTGGACTCTGTCTCTTGTCCAGTAGCTGATCAGGTACACCGTAAAGGAGGCCTTTCCATAGTCCAGTCGCGATATGACGAGGGAGTGAACCAGGAGTTCAGTGGCATGTTGTGTAAAGCAATCTCTGATGGAACGAATTCGATGTAGATGAAAGTATGCTACCTGGCACAGTTTGACACTTGCGATCTCATGCTGAGCTCACTGTCAAACATCACTCCAAGGTTGCCAGCGACGGTAGTAGGCTTGAGGATGCTGTCACCGATGACGACATCGGTCAGGCTGTGCTTGCTGGCCGAGTTTGGTGTGGTGATCACAAGTACTTCAGTCTTGTTGTCATTCAGCTGAAGACGATGATGAGTCATCCATGCTTTCAGTTCTCTCACACGTGCTTGGATGCGAACTAGTGCAGCGGTCTCATCGTTAGCGTCCTTGATCTTAAATGAGACATACAATTGAGAATCATCGGCAAAGAGATGGAAGTCAAGTCGGTGCCGCCTAACTATCTGCCCAATGGTCTGCCCAGTGTAGAGTGTAAACAAAACTGGGCCAAGAAGAGACCCCTGTGGCACTCACTGGAGCAGCTCCGACGGGTCTGAATCATCGAAGTCAAGTATGACTCAAACTACTGATGCGCGACGCCGATGACACCCGCAAGCCAACAGTGTATGATCAACAGTGTCAAAGTAGTGTCAACGTGACACCCCTCTTGTTGTCCAGGGTCATCAGGATATCATTATGGATTCGCATCAGTGCAGTTTCAGTACTGTGATTCGGCTTGTAGGCGGATTAGAAATTTTTCTGCATATTGTTGCAAGAGACGTGGTCAATGTGCTTGTTCAGCACAACCCTCTCTGTCTACTTTGAGATAAAGGACATATTAGAGATAGGGCGGAAGATGTTCATGACAAGGAAGACTTCTTGAGCAAGAGCGTCACGAGCGCAGCATTAATTTCTATTGGCACAATTCCTGTTGACATGGATACATTTACATTGTTTGTAATACTTGGTAGAAGACAGTCTAACTGGGTCGAGTGAACACGACTTTGAGAGACTCTGTCTGACCAGTAGTCTCACCTATTCTTCCATTACAGGCAACAAAAAGCTGAGTTTATTTTCCACAGTGCCTGTGCTCTCACATGAAGGCACATAGTAGGGAGCGTCAAGTTCCCTCTGAAACAGTCTGACTTTGTCCTGGAAGAATGCACTGAATCTGCTGGCCAGTTGTTCCAGTGAACCACCACCAGGCAAGCTAGCTTCAGACGTAATAACAAGGCGTTGACAACTTTGTACAACTGTCTGTAGTCAGAGGCAGCTTCGGTGATAATTGCAGTGTAATAAGTACATTTAGCGGAGGAGGAGAGCTGATTGACGTGACGTCTGTGCTCTTTGTCGAGATCGCGGTGAATTGTGAGCCGTGACTGTCTCTATCTACCCTCCAATTTCCTTTTCTTCTGCTTATCCATCTTGATGTCACCACTTAACCAAGGAACTTTGGGTCGAACCGTGATTGTTCATATCTGAACTGGTGCATATTTGTCTAATAAAGTTGACAGTGTAGTACGTACTGCTCGAGGAGACTGGCTGTTGAGGTGGCAGGGTCGAGGCACAGAGTTGATGCCTCAATGTCATCTTGGATCATCTGTTTGTCCATGGCAGCATAATTCCTGTATTGCACTGAGCGTCGAAGCGGCTGGGCCCGTATTCTCGAAGAAACAGATTTCGTACGTAAGTTGCGCAAATATGGCGGATTATTTCTTAGATGCGAAATTTCGCAAGTTGGTATTCTCGCAGCTAAGAATTTTGGAACTTGCGTACGAAAATCTCGCGAGGGTTTGCTTGCGTTGCAACGGATACGGTCACTGATGTTTTGCTATGTTTTACTGTTTTAACACTGCTCATGGTTTCCTGGCTGTGCATGAAAAAGAATAACGTACACAACTGTTCAAGGGAACATGGTGACTAATCAATATAGCTAATATGCAAAACATAATGTAGCATTGCCATTGAGGTATGTTGATGCATAGGTAATAATTAATGGGCTTAACGCCAGCGAAGCATTTGAACGGAAATGACAGACACAAAACGCAAGCAAGGGAAGAATTAACGCCAAGCCAAGGCCAAGCCAGTCAATGTTTACATTACAGAATTAGGAATTTGACGCTTTGTCTACGTATCCTCACTACACTGTTACATAATACAGTTAGCAGACACCACCTGCGTATGTGTATGATGTCGACTACTATTCAGACGACGCGCCGGTGAAGGTGAGACTTAGTTTGATCACTCCGTGTTTCTATCGCTTTACTAGCGCACATTCCATGACCATGGCATGACGCTAGTCTGTCGCTAACTTGACCAAGTCAATCAAACTCAAACTTGTAACTTCGTAAGACGCAACCGGAATCAAGGGGCGTGACCAAAGAGGCATGTCTTCCAGTTCCAGATCAGGATTTGTGGTTTGTTATAACTTGTAATGTAGTGAGTAGATGGTTTAACACAGTAGTGACCTGTGGCTGTGCAGTTGTGTTAAATATTCATTTAGTAGGCCCCTAGTACTAGTACTAGGGCATGTATTTGTTAACTAATTACGTGCTACATTGGCAAATTAAGCCTAAATACTATTGAAATTAAAGTGGAGATTTGTTGGTAAATGTATTTAGCTTTTTGTGGATTTATTATTTTGTGCCAATGCGTATTTAAGCACAAAGCATGATAGGATAAAACTTGTTGACATTTATACATGCACTGCCACTACTATTGTTCAAATTTGTGCCCCCATAGACTACCCACTCTGGATCCGCCCCTGAATATGGACTATGTTAGATGATGTGTCTATGTATAGGGCTAAGGTAATGAGGAATAAAGATTACCAAAGAACAGTATTTCATGTACCCAGTGCATAATGACATAACAAATCAATGCAATACAGACTATTGCTACAAAACAACTACAATGACATGTTTTGTACTTACAGCACTCATCCAGCGTCATCTACCAAATAACCATGATACCACACCCAAAGGCTGAACACCAGTGGGAATGAAAGGTAAGGTACAATATGTGGTTATGGTTATGATGAAATATACACAATATACATAATAGTGTACTCTATCAGTGGTGTTGTTGTCTGGAACAGCCTTGTTTTTTACATGTTATAACATTTTATAAATACTGGGTACTATCTACTTTGCCCGTGTATTGTATGGACACTAAAGAGTACAACTGTGTATAATATGTCTACATTTATTCTATATGCTTTAGGTATCACCAGTAGCACAGTAAATATGGTGTGTCTACTACGGTTGTATTTAAAAATGAAACATAACATATTTATGATGTGCTACATATGTGTTTTCAGAAAGAAAATTGATGGACTGGAATGACTGCTGCATCTTGAAATTAAAAGATGCAAACAGATACAACTGGACATGTTGCAGCACCAAGAAGACAATGTAGCTGCAGAAAAGAAAAATCTAAAGTGGCTAAACAATCTACGAATCATGCATAGCCTGTGCTGCTCCATGTATTGGTGCTGCAGTGACATCAACATTTGATTGTATTAACATCGTGTTCTGCAATGCTCTGCGTGGATGTGGCACATTTCTTCTCTTTGCAATGTCTCAAGGATACATTGAAACCCGAACATACTATGAACACCAGGAAGACCACCATAAATTCACATTACATCAATTACACATCTCATTATACCGACAAGTTTCTTGTTTTCCTATGACATCTGGAATTATTATAATACTTTTCATTAATAGCCATTGTTTGCATAAATTTTAACAGTGGTATTTATTTTTCAAAATAAATAATACAGTGTATAAATGATTTCTAAGATGCAGATAAATCGCTTCGGGGACTATATAAAAATCAATGATCTGGTATACTAAGATCTACTGGTAAAAGCAGTATGTTAGCAATCTTTTTTATACTGATTCAGTTCTGACATTGGTAAAACAACTACAAGGTCAAGATAAATGTTATGTCTTCTGTTGGTAAGTCGGTTTGGTGAGAAAATAAATTGGATTAATGGCACCTGGAAAATAGGATGTGCCAAATATTTACAGTAATGTTTTATATCAGCCTGTAATTGTCATAGTCAACAGTATTTTCCATTTATGACTACCTAGAAAATAGAAACAGACACAATTTATTTCTCCATAACTAGGGCTGCTAGGTTGGCATGTGTGTATATATTGTTATATCTGAGGTTTAGTGTATATGCACTGTTTCAAGATCAAACTTATTTCAACAATACAGGTGCACTCACACATTATATTTACAAGTGTTATGTTATTTTGTAGACACAAAAGTAGGTGTATTCAAACATATCGTAGTATCTATATATATATATATATAGTTTTATATACATATATAATTGATATACATAATTATCATTTACATTATAATAGTTACATATTTGTTTTGGATGGTATTGTCAATGCTTGAATAAATGATGCAAACTATCACGGGTTGTCATAATATTGGTGCAATTAATATAGCATTTCTCAAGCAAAATCTGTGTTCCATGGCCATGATAAATAACAAATTAAATATGGTTATATAAGAAATAGTGTCCTTTTTATATTAATTTATATATATTTTTTCATGCCATCGAATTAATGTCTGCAATACTGTGGTCTTCTGAAATAGAAATTGTGGTTTCAAGTGTAGTTAAACGTGCCTACACAAATTGTAATTGTGTAGCACGCAGTCAATCTATAAATTACTGCGGTGAATTACTAATCGGTCCCGTTTGTTGGCTGGTCCCGCTTGTTTACTTTGTATTTTGGAATTTTGCATTGGCTACCAGTGTAGGCGTGGCGCCGCTTTCAAAGACGGTATTTACACACACAATTTACTAATGTGTTTTTGCGACGTTGTAACAGCAAATAACCGAGAAATCTCCATCTGAAAGCAATACCATAGAAGTTACGAAAAAGTTACGCGACCTCTTGCGTTGGCGTAACTTTGCGATGAAATATACGCCATATTTGCAAATGTTCGTATAGTAAATGTTTCGATAATAGCACTTGCGAAAAAATCGTAACTTACTCTCTTTTGACGTCATTTTTATGTAAAAATGGCGCTAAGAAATTCGTAAGTCGTTCGAGAATATTGGCCCTGACGTTTTGCCAACTTTTGGCAGATGTAGATCACAGTGGAGAGTGCCATGATCTGTCAAGAAGTCAGATACCGTAGTCTTTGAAGATCACAGTGGACAGTGCCATGATCTGTCAAGAAGTCAGATACCGTAGTCTTTGAAGATCACAGTGGACAGTGCCATGATCTGTCAAGAAGTCAGATACCGTAGTCTTTGAAGATCACAGTGGACAGTGCCATGATCTGTCAAGAAGTCAGATACCGTAGTCTTTGAAGATCACAGTGGACAATGCCATGATCTGTCAAGAAGTCAGATACCGTAGTCTTTGAAGATCACAGTAGACAGTGCCATGATCTGTCAAGAAGTCAGATACCGTAGTCTTTGAAGATCACAGTGGACAGTGCCATGAACTGTCAAGAAGTCAGATACCGTAGTCTTTGAAGATCACAGTGGACAGTGCCATGATCTGTCAAGAAGTCAGATACCGTAGTCTTTGAAGATCACAGTGGACAGTGCCATGATCTGTCAAGAAGTCAGATACCGTAGTCTTTGAAGATCACAGTGGACAGTGCCATGATCTGTCAAGAAGTCAGATACCGTAGTCTTTGAAGATCACAGTGGACAGTGCCATGATCTGTCAAGAAGTCAGATACCGTAGTCTTTGAAGATCACAGTGGACAGTGCCATGATCTGTCAAGAAGTCAGATACCGTAGTCTTTGAAGATCACAGTGGACAGTGCCATGATCTGTCAAGAAGTCAGATACCGTAGTCTTTGAAGATCACAGTGGACAATGCCATGATCTGTCAAGAAGTCGGATACCGTAGTCTTTGAAGATCACAGTGGACAGTGCCATGATCTGTCAAGAAGTCAGATACCGTAGTCTTTGAAGATCACAGTGGACAGTGCCATGATCTGTCAAGAAGTCAGATACCGTAGTCTTTGAAGATCACAGTGGACAGTGCCATGATCTGTCAAGAAGTCAGATACCGTAGTCTTTGAAGATCACAGTGGACAGTCCAAGATCTGTCAAGAAGTCAGATACCGTAGTCTTTGAAGATCACAGTTGACAGTCCATGATCTGTCAAGAAGTCAGATACCGTAGTCTTTGAAGATCACAGTGGACAGTCCATGATCTGTCAAGAAGTCAGATACCGTAGTCTTTGAAGATCACAGTGGACAGTCCATGATCTGTCAAGAAGTCAGATAACGTAGTCTTTGAAGATCACAGTGGACAGTGCCATGATCTGTCAAGAAGTCAGATACCGTAGTCTTTGAAGATCACAGTGGACAGTCCATGATCTGTCAAGAAGTCAGATAACATAGTCTTTGAAGATCACAGTGGACAGTGCCATGATCTGTCAAGAAGTCAGATACCGTAGTCTTTGAAGATCACAGTGGACAGTCCATGATCTGTCAAGAAGTCAGATACCGTAGTCTTTGAAGATCACAGTGGACAGTGCCATGATCTGTCAAGAAGTCAGGTACCGTAGTCTTTGAAGATCACAGTGGACAGTGCCATGATCTGTCAAGAAGTCAGATACCGTAGTCTTTGAAGATCACAGTGGACAGTGCCATGATCTGTCAAGAAGTCAGATAACGTAGTCTTTGAAGATCACAGTGGACAGTCCATGATCTGTCAAGAAGTCAGATTCCGTAGTCTTTGAAGATCACAGTGGACAGTGCCATGATCTGTCAAGAAGTCAGATACCGTAGTCTTTGAAGATCACAGTGGACAGTGCCATGATCTGTCAAGAAGTCAGATACCGTAGTCTTTGAAGATCACAGTGGACAGTCCATGATCTGTCAAGAAGTCAGATACCGTAGTCTTTGAAGATCACAGTGGACAGTGTCATGATCTGTCAAGAAGTCAGATACCGTAGTCTTTGAAGATCACAGTGGACAGTGCCATGATCTGTCAAGAAGTCAGATACCGTAGTCTTTGAAGATCACAGTGGACAGTGCCATGATCTGTCAAGAAGTCAGATACCGTAGTCTTTGAAGATCACAGTGGACAGTCCATGATCTGTCAAGAAGTCAGATACCGTAGTCTTTGAAGATCACAGTGGACAGTGCCATGATCTGTCAAGAAGTCAGATACCGTAGTCTTTGAAGATCACAGTGGACAGTGCCATGATCTGTCAAGAAGTCAGATACCGTAGTCTTTGAAGATCACAGTGGACAGTGCCATGATCTGTCAAGAAGTCAGATACCGTAGTCTTTGAAGATCACAGTGGACAGTGCCATGATCTGTCAAGAAGTCAGATACCGTAGTCTTTGAAGATCACAGTGGACAGTGCCATGATCTGTCAAGAAGTCAGATACCGTAGTCTTTGAAGATCACAGTGGACAGTGCCATGATCTGTCAAGAAGTCAGATACCGTAGTCTTTGAAGATCACAGTGGACAGTCCATGATCTGTCAAGAAGTCAGATACCGTAGTCTTTGAAGATCACAGTGGACAGTGCCATGATCTGTCAAGAAGTCGGATACCGTAGTCTTTGAAGATCACAGTGGACAGTCCATGATCTGTCAAGAAGTCAGATACCGTAGTCTTTGAAGATCACAGTGGACAGTGCCATGATCTGTCAAGAAGTCAGATACCGTAGTCTTTGAAGATCACAGTGGACAGTCCATGATCTGTCAAGAAGTCAGATACCGTAGTCTTTGAAGATCACAGTGGACAGTCCATGATCTGTCAAGAAGTCAGATACCGTAGTCTTTGAAGATCACAGTGGACAGTGCCATGATCTGTCAAGAAGTCAGATACCGTAGTCTTTGAAGATCACAGTGGACAGTCCATGATCTGTCAAGAAGTCAGATACCGTAGTCTTTGAAGATCACAGTGGACAGTGTCATGATCTGTCAAGAAGTCAGATACCGTAGTCTTTGAAGATCACAGTGGACAGTGCCATGATCTGTCAAGAAGTCAGATACCGTAGTCTTTGAAGATCACAGTGGACAGTGCCATGATCTGTCAAGAAGTCAGATACCGTAGTCTTTGAAGATCACAGTGGACAGTCCATGATCTGTCAAGAAGTCAGATACCGTAGTCTTTGAAGATCACAGTGGACAGTGCCATGATCTGTCAAGAAGTCAGATACCGTAGTCTTTGAAGATCACAGTGGACAGTCCATGATCTGTCAAGAAGTCAGATACCGTAGTCTTTGAAGATCACAGTGGACAGTCCATGATCTGTCAAGAAGTCAGATACCGTAGTCTTTGAAGATCACAGTGGACAGTGCCATGATCTGTCAAGAAGTCAGATACCGTAGTCTTTGAAGATCACAGTGGACAGTGTCATGATCTGTCAAGAAGTCAGATAACGTAGTCTTTGAAGATCACAGTGGACAGTGCCATGATCTGTCAAGAAGTCAGATACCGTAGTCTTTGAAGATCACAGTGGACAGTCCATGATCTGTCAAGAAGTCAGATACCGTAGTCTTTGAAGATCACAGTGGACAGTGTCATGATCTGTCAAGAAGTCAGATAACGTAGTCTTTGAAGATCACAGTGGACAGTGCCATGATCTGTCAAGAAGTCAGATACCGTAGTCTTTGAAGATCACAGTGGACAGTCCATGATCTGTCAAGAAGTCAGATACCGTAGTCTTTGAAGATCACAGTGGACAGTGCCATGATCTGTCAAGAAGTCAGATACCGTAGTCTTTGAAGATCACAGTGGACAGTCCATGATCTGTCAAGAAGTCAGATACCGTAGTCTTTGAAGATCACAGTGGACAGTGCCATGATCTGTCAAGAAGTCAGATACCGTAGTCTTTGAAGATCACAGTGGACAGTCCATGATCTGTCAAGAAGTCAGATACCGTAGTCTTTGACACCAGATTGTCTGTTAATTTGGTGATAACCAAGTCTAACGTATGCCCACCCATGTGAGTGGGTCCCGACACATGCCGATACAGAGCGTGGTTGGAAAGGATGCCACGGAAGCGGGATGCATCAGCGTTCAGTGGGTCTTCATAGTGGAAGTTGAAATTACCAAAAATTTGAATGTTCTGAGATTTTAGCAAGTTGTGCTGGAAGAAGCCTTGGAATTCACTAAGAAAGAGGCCAACAGTGGACTGGTTTGTTTTTGATGACCGAGGACGATAGATCACAGCGTCTGCTGACTGAGCACTAAGTGTGATTTCAATGTTCTCGAACGATTTGGCTTTCCGTGAAGACTTCGATGACGATGGCATTTTGATGTTAGATTTGTGGAGGATGGCAGCCCCACCTCCTCTGGCTGTGGTGTTCCTGTGTTGTCTCCTCAGTACATGGTAAAATGTGTACACAGGAATTGTCGGGGTTCTTGTAGTCTGGTCATCATCGGGACATTTTCGTAACCACGTTTCAGTGAAGGCCACGATGTCAAAGCCATGCTCGACAACGTAGTCAGTAAGGGGTGTCACCTCTATTCCTCACCGACTGTGCGTTTATTAAGCACATGGTCATGGTGCACAGTTTGCTAAGTTGCTGGCACGTATTTGGAGGTTCGAGAGATTGGGTCCAGTCTATCGCCCCAGAAAATGCGTTGCAGGTCTGTTTCCGATTATTTAATTGACTTGTTGTTTGCGGTGACCCCCACGACAACCCCGCTTGATTGGCGGGTGAAGTGACACCCCTGCGCTACAAGCTGCTCTCCAGGCAGCAATGCTAATCATGGGTACTTGTACTAGATTGTTGTTACAATGGCGTGTGCATGATCGGTCGATGGGTGGTTGGTGTCCGACAACTGGTCTAATTTAATTTTGTTTCCGAACCCCGCCCGGCAGCTGCGTCTCGTTGGTAACCAGGCAGCAATACCGAGATCAAGTAACGTTCGCCATGTGTTGGTATTGATGCGTGGCGCACAAGAATGAATAGGCAATTGACGTGTGAGTCGACATGGTTGAAAAACTGGGTTTGGTCGAGTGAACAGCCGAAACTTCATATGCACAGTGTAAGATAAACACAGTTTTAAAAATCAGTAAAACACACAAGTACGGCGTTCTTGTCGATGCTGCAACAGCTTGATTTGATCCCCGCAGGTTTACGAACGTATACAGTGAAAATCAGCGTCGATGCATAATTAAAACGTACTAAAAGTGGCAGAAATGTCGAGAGTCACGTAAGCATGCAGCCGGTTTGGCGCAATCATATGACATAGTGGTGGTTATAGTTGAGGTTTGATGATGGTGTTGATGGCGATAATGACAATGACGTTAGTGATGATGCTGGTGGTATTTGGTGGGGATGGTGGTGCATGACGTGTTGGCAATGATGTTGGCCTTGCGTTGATGGTGAATATGGAGGTAGTTTTGGTTGTAGTGGCGATTGGGTGTGGTTTAGAACATTGTTGATGGTGGTGATGGTGTTGTTGGTGGGTATGGTGATGTTGGTGGTGATTACAGTTGTGGCGGGTGTGACGTTGATGGTGATTATAGTTGTGGTGGGTGTGACGTTGGTGGTGATTACAGTTGTGGTGGGTGTTACGTTGATGGTGATTATAGTTGTGGTGGGTGTGACGTTGATGGTGATTATAGTTGTGGTGGGTGTTACGTTGATGGTGATTATAGTTGTGGTGGGTGTTACGTTGATGGTGATTATAGTTGTGGTGGGTGTTACGTTGATGGTGATTATAGTTGTGGTGGGTATTACGTTGGTGGTGATTATAGTTGTGGGTGTGACGTTGATGGTGATTTTAGTTGTGGCGGGTGTGACGTTGGTGGTGATTACAGTTGTGGTGGGTGTTACGTTGATGGTGATTATAGTTGTGGTGGGTGTGACGTTGATGGTGATTATAGTTGTGGTGGGTGTTACGTTGATGGTGATTATAGTTGTGGTGGGTGTGACGTTGATGGTGATTACAGTTGTGGTGGGTGTGACGTTGATGGTGATTATAGTTGTGGTGGGTGTTACGTTGATGGTGATTATAGTTGTGGTGGGTGTGACGTTGATGGTGATAATAGTGTTGGTGGGTGTGACGTTAATGGTGATAATAGTTGTGGTGGGTGTTACGTTGGTGGTGATTAAAGATGTGGTGGGTGTGATGTTGGTTGTGATGACGGTTTTGGTGGGTGTAAAGTTGGTGGCGATGGGATTGTGATTTTAGTGTTAGTGATGGTTGTAATGATGACAGTGGTGATGGTGGTGATGGTGGTGACGGTAATGATGATGGTGATGGTGGTGGTGATGTCGGGGATGGTGGTGGTGGTGGCCACAGTGACCATGTTATTACATTATTAGAAAGGCTAATTAAAGATCACATGGTGGATTTTCTTGTTAAACATCACTTGATAAACCTATCTCAAAAAGAACTTTCTTACAACTAATCTACATTGGTGCTCTATTAATGTACCTACATGTCCTCTAATCTTTCTTAATTGAGAAAATATTTTCATAATCTTTCAATATTTTAAACACTTCTATCTGATCTCCTCTCCATCTCCTGATCTGTAGTGTTGTTAAACCACATTTTTACGATGTATTTAGTCAGCAAAATCCCTTAGTTTGGGTATCATGTTAACCGCTCTCTCTGTATTCTTTCTAGCATATACATGTCTTTCTTGCGATATGACCTCCACGCTTGTGTACATTATTGTACTTGAGGCTTAACTATTGTTTTCTACAGAGGTATTATTAGTTCGTTTTCCTTATACGCAATATTTCGCCTAATTAAGCCAATGATATGATTTCCCTTTGATGCTACAATTCCGCTGCTCTGAAACCTTCATATCAGCACTAATGGTTTACCCTAAGTCCTTTTCGTTTACTGTCGTACGTAGTACAGTACGTCCCATTCTATATTGTACATCTTCCTTCCAATGTACTGTGTGGAGGCACATACATTTCCCAAAATTGAACATTTGCCACGTTTCAGACCACTTGATCATCTTGTAAATGCTATATATCTCCATCAATCCTTCTAAACACTTTTGTATCATCCGCAAATCTCAACATCTTGCTTGTTATATCATTGTTCAAATATTTGATATATATTAAGAAAAATATATGTCTCTAATCGTTGTAGTACCCCACTCAAAACTGAATTCCAGTTTCAAGCCTCCCCATCAACTATCACCCTTTGTCTTCTATAAATCAGCCATTTTTCTATCAAGTTAATTATACCATTTCCTATGTTATGGGCCTTTAGTTTATGCAGACATCTTTGATGTGGCATTTTGTTGAAAGCTTTCTGAACATCTAAGTAGATGATATCTACTGGTGATCCCTCGTCTACCCACTTAGTGATATCGTAAAAAATAACAGATTTGTTAAGCATGGTACAGATCTGAAATATTATACGATCATTCGTAGCACGGTAGATGGCGACTCTCAGCATTCTGAAAAAGTATTGCAAATACAAGATTTAACAAGATTGCCACCCAGAGATTTAACTCTAGGTGGCAGGTGGACAAGGAAGTCCTTTGGCTTATCGAGAGTCCAACACTTTTATCTATGTGTATCTCGCCCTTCTGAGATATGTATCGATTTTATTTAAACATATTCACGCTACTAGCACCCATACAATCAGCAGATAATATGTTCCATTCATTTACAGTCCTTTGTGAAAATGAGAACTTTCTTATATCTGATATACACTGCACGTTTGGTAGTGTAACTTCATGTCCTCTAGTCCTTCTATCTTTCTTAACTGAGAAAAAATATTTCTATCAATATTTTCATAATCATTTATTATTTTAAACACTTCTATCTGTTCTCCTCTCAATCTCCTGGTCTCTAGTTTTGTTAAACCACATTCTTTTAGGCGAATTTCATAACTACGATCCCTCAGTTTTGGTATCATTTTAGTCGCTCTCCTCTGTACTCTTTCTAGCATATACATGTCCTTCTAATAATTTGCAAATCAGCGATTTTAAACTCGCTGGTCTGTACTTCTCTTACTTGTTTCACGAACTTTTTTTTAATAATGGTATAATATTTGCTTCTTTCCATTCTAAAGGAAAGTAACAAAGTAAAGCTAATTTCTTATATAGTGCAGTACTCAGTCCTCAGTACTGCTGAAAGCGCTTTACACTTTACTCCTTGGCAGACCTGTTCAATCGAACACCATCTCGACTTCTCTGAAGAACATTCAGCCACTCTGCAATTAATGCGCGAAGACTATTCGTACACAAATATCCACCAAGAAATGTAGAGTAAACGAACTTCCCTCAATGTTCGACACCGCTGCAAAGGTTTCGGACACGCGTTCTCTCAGTCGAGAAACCGACGCTCCCACCGCTGCGCCATTGCGCTCCACGCGGAACCACTCCCTCTTCTACTGACAAGTTGAAAACTGCTGCAAGCGGTATGCTAATTTGTTCTACAATTTCCAGTAGTAGTTTGTGCGGAATCCAATCCTCTCCATATGATTTATTATCTTTCGTAGCCCTTATTTTCTTAGGTACCATTTCCAGGGTCACCATTACTGTCCTAAATAGTGTGATTCTGCCCCTTGAACTTAGCCTAGCTGTAGCACTGGCAGTGAACTAATATCTTCCCCTAGTAAACTCCAAACTAAATACTCATTCAGGTCTTCTGCCATTACGAATCTCTCTGATATTATATTTCCCGCGCTATCTTCTAGATGACCGACCTTATCCTGAACTTTCTGTTTGCTCCCAACATATGCATAACATCTGTTGCTGTCATGTTTTATAATAATTAAAGTGCTTCTTTATAAACATTGTAGTCTTCATCATTTCCATTACGTCTATATAACTTCCACATCATTTGTTTGTACTTAATTTTTCTAATGGCTTCTTTCGATAAGTGTTTCTTTCTGGACGGTTTCCCTTGTTTTTTCAAGGGAACACATTTATCGACGATGCACTAAATTTTACTCTTTAAGGTATTCCAGCATTCTTTTGCTGTTTTATTCATCACTGCGTTATTCCAGTCTATCTTTGCTAAATATTTCCTCATGTCCTTATATCTTGTGGAAATTTCTCCTGTACTGCTTTTTACTATTCCTTTCTGATTTTACTTTGATGGTGAAATGTATGTGGTTGTGATCATTACTTCCCCAGTGGGTCACATATCTTGACATTGTCAACGAATTCATTCTGTGAGGACAAAACTATGTCTAACACGTTCTCACCCCTGGTTGGTTCTAGCACATGTTGAGGAAGGAAACTATCTTGTACTAAAACTAAAAACTTGTGGTCCTGACTCCCCGTATGCAGTATATATACCGTATGCAGTAGATATATCCATTGCATATAATCATGGCTGAAATCCTCCATAATAATACAGTCCCGTTTGTTTACTTCTCTTATAGCGTTTTAATTTTTTTATAATTATCTTTTATGCTTATGTTTGGACTTCGATAAACTAACTGAACCGTTAACGTTTAAGTACCTGTAACTATATAACAACAAACAGTTTAGAGATATATGAAGCTGGTAATATCAAGTTTATTTTATTATTCTGTGGTGGTAATGGAGGTGTACGTTACGTTGAAGGTGGTGTGTTTGTAGTTGGTAGCGGCGATGTTGTTATTGTGTTTATTGTTGCTGTTGGTCTTTTTTGTTCTAACTGTTGTGAATGTTGCGAGTAGAGTTGGTTGTTACTGTGGTTAGAGTAGAGGTAGATATTACTGTGGTTGGAGTAGAGGTGGTTGTTACTGTCGTTGGAGTAGAGGTGGTTGTTACTGTGGTGGGAGTAGAGGTAGATATTACTGTGGTGGGAGTAGAGGTGGTTGTTACTGTGGTGGGAGTAGAGGTGGTTGTTACTGTGGTGGGAGTAGAGGTAGATATTACAGTGGTGGGAGTAGAGATGGTTGTTACTGTGGTGGGAGTAGAGGTGGTTGTTATTGTGGTGGGAGTAGAGGTGGTTGTTACTGTCGTGGGTGTAGAGGTAGATATTACTGTGGTGGGAGTAGAGGTGGTTGTTACTGTAATGTGTTTATGACTGGTGGGAGAGGTGTGGTTATGACTGAGGTGGGAATGGCGTGGTTGTGACAGTGGTGGGAGATGTAAGGTTGTGACAGTGGTGGCAGTGGTGTGTTTGTGACTGAGGGAGGTGGGAGAGGTGTGTTTGTGACTGTGGTGGAAATGGTGTGGTTGTGACTACTGTGGTGGGAGTATCGTGATTGTGTCTGTGGCGGGAGAGGTGTGGTTGTGACTGTGGTGGAAATGGTGTGGTTGTGACTACTGTGGTGGGAGTATCGTGATTGTGTCTGTGGCGGGAGAGGTGTGGTTGTGACTGTGGTGGGAGAGGTGTGGTTGTGAATGTGGTGTGGTTGTGACTGTGGTGTGATTGTGACTGTGGTGGGAGTGGTGTGGCCGTGAACTTGGTAGGAGAGGTGTGGTTGTGACCGTGGTGGAAATGGTGTGGTTGTGATTACTGTGGTGGGAGTATCGTGATTGTGTCTGTGGCGAGAGAGGTGTGGTTGTGACTGTGGTGGGAGAGGTGTGGTTGTGAATGTGGTGTGATTGTGACTGTGGTGGGATTGGTGTGGCCGTGAACTTGGTAGGAGAGGTGTGGTTGTGACTTTGATGTTCTTGTGACTGTGGTGTGGTTGCAACTGTGATGGGAGTGGTATGGGTGTGACTTTGATCTGAGTGATGTGTTTATGACTGTGGTGGGAGAAGTATGGTTGTGACTCTGGTGGGAGATGAGGTTGTGACTCTGGTGGGAGGATGTGGCTGTGACTCTGGTGGGAGGTAAGGTTGTGACTCTGGTGGGAGGTGAGGTTGTGACTTTGGTGGGAGGGTGTGGTTGTTACTCTGGTGGAAAGTAAGGTTGTGACTGTGGTGGGAGGGTGTGGTTCTGACTCTGGTGGGAGATGTGTGACTGTGACTGAGGTGGGAGAGGTGTGGTTGTAACTGTGGTGGAAGAGGTGTGGTTGTGATTTAGTAGGTTTATAGGTGATGGTTATCACCGATGTTTTGCAGACGCAAAATGGATGAAGAGGAGGCTGCCGAAGAAGCGGCACTACTGAAAGAACAGAAGGCGCTAGAGGGGAAACCGGAGGAGGAGGTGGAACTAGGCTTAATCGATACCTTTCTGTCCTGGTTCTAACGCCAATCAAATGTCGACCAGCATCGATATATTCCCGTCATTGATTTTTATTTATTTTTGCAGTTGTTACATTCTACCGACCCACACTTACGTAATTATTACTCACTACCATGTGCTAGTAATGACATAGCGGACGTTGATAGCGATATTGTATTCAGGGTGTATAGTACAATAACAGTTATTAACCGATTTCACGACGGTGTATTTTAATCAACGTTTTCCAACTATTGAACAACGATTCTGAATCGTACTCACCGAAATGTAGCAGAATTGCATCAATAAATAAGTGCTGGCATGAAACTTGAGGCGATCCTAACATAATACCGGCGAGACATTTGCCGTAACGACAAACGATCGTGGTTTATTTTTCCTGTATTCACAAGTCCTCCTTGGACTTGGGTCTTTTCGAAAGTGCTGTTTTATTACTATATATATATAAATAGTGTCTTTAGAGTGATGTTACATTCAAACGCAAAGGACAATAACTTGAGAACTGCTCAAAAGTGATTTATGCGTCAAGCGGTATGCATATAATTTAATTAATTATTTACGACAGCATCGGAACAAATCACTATTTGCCACTTCAAATATACAGTTTTAAAATGATGAACCGATAAAATGATATCCATGTGCACATGTTTGGTGATCCCTTCCGTAGACTCCGTTTGTCATCGTTATGGAGATATGATCCAGACACAATCAATTCCAGTTTGTTGTTTGTACTGAAATATATCCTTTCTATGTGATGCCAATCTGAAATCCATGGTGCAACAGAACCACAATTAAAGATACATTATTACACATTTGACCCACAAAAGCTACAAATCAAAGTGAAATACGTTGAAACAATGTCACAGCCTCCCAACGAAGACGACACTGATTACGGAAGAACACTGGGACCACATGAGACATGCATTGGATAAGATTGTCGATAACCATAACACACCAAAGCTAACGAATTGTGCTTTGTGTAACGGCTGCCATGAAGCGTAATATGAGAACACTGTTGTTTTCATAAAACGGTTAAAGTAAACATTCGTGCGTCTGGAAATCCTACGAGAATATCGCACCTACGTCACGAAGTGTCTACCCTCGGCAAAGCACAACTCTTACTCCACCAAGCGTCTCCTATTAGCACACAAAGACGCTTACGTCACAAGGCGTCTTCTCTCAGCACACCACGACTATAACATTACCAGGCGTCTTCTCTCAGCACATCTCGACTCTTACGTCACCAAGCGTCTTCTCTCAGCACACCACGACCCTTACGTCACAAACCGTCTTCTCTCAGCACACCACGACCCTTACGTCACCAAGCGTCTTCTCTCAGCACACAACGACTCTTACATCACAAACCGTCTTCTCTCAGCTCACCACAACTTTTACGTCACCAAGCGTCTTCTCTCAGCTCACCACGACCCATATGCCACCAAGCGTCTCATATTAGAACACAACGACTCTTACGTCACAAGGCGTCTTCTCTCAGCACACAACGACTCTTACGTTACCTAAAGTCCTCTCTCAGCTCACCACGACTCTTACGTCACCAAGCGTCTTCTCTCAGCTCACCACGACTCTTACGTCACCAAGCGTCTTCTCTCAGCACATCTCGACTCTTACGTCACCAGGCGTCTCCTCTCTGCACACCACGACTCTTACGTCACCAAGCGTCTTCTCTCAGCACATCTCGACTCTTACGTCACCAAGCGTCTTCTCTCAGCACACCACGACTCTTACGTCACCAAGCGTCTTCTCTCAGCACACCACGACTCTTACGTCACCAAGCGTCTTCTCTCAGCACATCTCGACTCTTACGTCACCAAGCGTCTTCTCTCAGCACACCACGACTCTTACGTCACCAAGCGTCTTCTCTCAGCACATCTCGACTCTTACGTCACCAGGCGTCTCCTCTCTGCACACCACGACTCTTACGTCACCAAGCGTCTTCTCTCAGCACATCTCGACTCTTACGTCACCAAGCGTCTTCTCTCAGCACACCACGACTCTTACGTCACCAAGCGTCTTCTCTCAGCACATCTCGACTCTTACGTCACCAAGCGTCTTCTCTCAGCACACCACGACTCTTACGTCACCAAGCGTCTTCTCTCAGCTCACCACGACCCATATGCCACCAAACGTCTCATATTAGAACACAACGACTCTTACGTCACAAGGCGTCTTCTCTCAGCACACAACGACTCTTACACACAAAAGCGTGTCCACTCAACACACGACGACCATTACGTCACAATGCGCCTCCTCTTGCACACGACGACTCTTACGTCACCTGGCGTCTCCTCTCAGCACACCTCGACCATGTCAACGCTATACATGCCGACACCTTTTAGCAAATAAAAAACCTAACGTCCTCTCTCAGCACACTACGACGCATACGTCACCAGGCGTCTCCTCTCAGCACATCACGACTCTTACGTTACCAGGCGTCTCCTCTCTGCACACCACGACTCTTATACACAAAAGCGTGTCTACTCAACACATGACGACTATTACGTCACCATGCGCCTCCTCTTGCACACGACGACTCTTATGTCACCTGGCGTCTCCTCTCAGCACACCTCGACCATGTCAACGCTATACATGCCGACACCTTTTAGCAAATAAAAAACCGCACGCCCATATAAACACGCGTGTGCCCGCATACACAGAAACACGCACAATTTTGCACACAAACACACGCACGTGCACAAACACACTCATGTACACGCATATGCACACATGCACACGCCCTCACAAATACATTTAATCCACACACAAAGGACGAAGGGAAAAGAAGGCTACAGTTTTTGATAACGTTTCTCATCACTTGCTGTCTCACAGGTGTAGCCACTACGGCAACACACATATCATGTTGCGGCCTTTCGTCCCAACGCAGTACCCACAGACAGCATACCGTTCTTATTCAATAGCAAAGACTGAACAGCGATACACAAAACATTTGATTACATCATAACACGGTACAGTTCATAGAATGTTTCCGAGACAGCCGTCGACCACAGAGCTAGATGTCGCGCTGCAGCCATGCCTTTCTGCGGGTGATCACGCGAGACTTGCCCCCCTTCGCTGCAGGGCGCTCGCCGCTCGGCGGTGGTGTCTTGCCGCGCCGTCGTCGGCATTTGTTGACGGCATAGACACACATCTGCAGCAGGAGGTAGAACAGTTCAAACATCGTGAACACGGAGAAGCCGAGCCAGAGACCGAGCACCCCGCCAACGTCGGCCGCCAAATTCGCCATCTGAAACCACGGGCAGCTGCGTCACTCTCTGTAGGGAACATGGACCGACATCGGTGTCTCTCTGGCAGCAGGAGACAGGCAACGTTTTGTGACCATCGGCTAAGCATTTGCACTCCAGCAGAATCGCACATTTTCTCATCAATATATAACAATTATCAAATGAAATTAGTAACTAATTTACTGTACCCAATAAAGAGAACTGTCGATTTACTATATCAATTAGACGAATAGTATAATGGCAAACAGTTCATAATTGTTATTAATGCAAACTAACGCTATATATTGTGAAAGTGTACAGGTGTCACATGAGTTAAACGGTGCATACGGTGGCTTTATTCATGGCCTAATCTGAATCAAGCATTTTAATCAGAATAATGATTTGTATCTGAGGGTAAATTCCAGAACTACAAAATTAGAATCGAATTCAACAGTGCGCCAGAAACGAATACATTCTTACATGTATGTGTTCGATGGCTTAGCTACCTTCTCCGTAGCTCTCCTCCCAACCCATTAACGTACCCTACCTACCCCGTAGCTCTCCTCCTAACCCGTTAACCTACCCTACTTACCCCGTATCTCTCCTCCTAACCCGTTATCCTACCCTACCTACCGTATAGCTCTCCTCCTAACCCATAAACCACCCCCACCTACCCCATAGCTCTCCTCCTAACCCGTTAATATAACCCTACCTATGCCATAGCTCTCCTCCTAACTCGTTAACCTACACCTACCTACCCCATAGCTCTCCTCCTAACCCCTAACCCTAAGCCTACCCCTACCTACCCCATAGCTCTCCTCCTAACCCCTAACCCTAAGCCTACCCCTACCTACCCCATACCTCTCCTCCTAACCCATAAACCACCCCCACCTACACCATAGCTCTCCTCCTAACCCGTTAATATAACCCTACCTATGCCATAGCTCTCCTCCTAACTCGTTAACCTACACCTACCTACCCCATAGCTCTCCTCCTAACCCCTAACCCTACCCCTACCTACCCCATACCTCTCCTCCTAACCCATAAACCACCCCCACCTACACCATAGCTCTCCTCCTAACGCGTTAATATAACCCTACCTATGCCATAGCTCTCCTCCTAACTCGTTAACCTACACCTACCTACCCCATAGCTCTCCTCCTAACCCCTAACCCTAAGCCTACCCCTACCTACCCCATACCTCTCCTCCTAACCCATAAACCACCCCCACCTACACCATAGCTCTCCTCCTAACCCGTTAATATAACCCTACCTATGCCATAGCTCTCCTCCTAACTCGGTAACCTACACCTACCTACCCCATAGCTCTCCTCCTAACCCCTAACCCTAAGCCTACCCCTACCTACCCCATACCTCTCCTCCTAACCCATAAACCACCCCCACCTACACCATAGCTCTCCTCCTAACCCGTTAATATAACCCTACCTATGCCATAGCTCTCCTCCTAACTCGTTAACCTACACCTACGTACCCCATAGCTCTCCTCCTAACCCCTAACCCTAAGCCTACCCCTACCTACCCCATACCTCTCCTCCTAACCCCTAAACCTACCCCATAGCTCTCCTCCTCTTTTATGTTTTCGTAGTTGAGTTGCGTATAGAAAATCTTCAAACTCGTGAAGTCCTGTCTGGAAACGAAAATGAAACAACACGTTAATTCACTTACAAATTACGACTTATTGTGTGAAGTATATTTGTATGACAGATAATTGCTACACTGCATCCAAGCGCATGGTATGTATCTGAGTGATCAATAATTATGTCAACAGCGATCCCGTGAACCGAGGATGACGTCGGACAAGGGTCTGGGGACCGTTTCAGTAAGATATTGAACTCTTAAGGAAAATCTATTCTAGAACATAATCTGCCGTAAAAATCAAGGAGTGCTTTCAAAATGCGTTTCACTAACGTGATCGTTAAATTAATCTTAAGGCAAAGAGCGACATTTCCATCACGATAATCGATAATCTATACAGTTGGCACAATTTTGTAAAATAGATTGAACAGCTGTTCACTGTGCGAAGGACTGAAACGAAATCTTGCAGAAGCCGCGGACATATTACAAGGGACACTATTTCCGCGTCACACACAATGCAATGTTTTGACAGGAGCGTGATTGTTGACAATGTTCAGTTTATAAGAGCGTAGAGAGCGCCAACAACTTAAACCGAAATAGTGCCTTCGAGTATAGTAATATGAAAGGCAGTAGTGCGCAGGTTAAATTAGATACAACTTAAGGTAGCTGCATCGGGTATCATGTCAGTTGATTTCTAAATTTTTTCTTCATAGAACATTAGTAGGTGTCAGTATGAACATGTGTACTATTAACAAAATCAAGGCACTATCACCATATGTCACCAATCAGTCCTTTAAAAACTAGTATTTTTAGTGTGTCTGTGGAAAGTTCCTTTTCAGATTCTTGGAAACTGACGATTTTTCCAAAGTGACGATCACGTGTGATCGTCAGCCCAGTTCAAACATAAATTAATTCACTATGAATGCATATCATAATAGTCTGGTTATTCTCATGCCACTATGCTACTGTATTATAATTACCTAAATGCAGCACGCTGTCAAAACACCAAATACTGGCGGTAGTTTTGTTTATTCTCCGATAATGCCCGACCTCAGCCGCCATTTGCAATGTCACGTGACTGACCCCAGCAGGTGTCAATCAATCTTGTCTACCACAACAAGTTCAACACATGTCCCTTCGTAACATGAGACAACTTGGCTAGAAAACCTTGGGGGGGGGGAATCTCAGTAATAGTTTCAAATTGTGTTGAAATAAGCCACATGCCAGTAAAAAAAGTTGCATTTCTAAGCAAGAAACAAGCATCTGGTGACACTTGTATTATTGGTAACAACCAGGAAATATTATTTAATGTAACTTTTTTTTTATAAAAACTGTCAGTTTGAGTGATTTAGCATGTCATTTTCACCGAATTTTCGCCATTTTCATAAATTTCCTGTAATTTGTCATGAAGAAATCAAAACTGTATGGAAATCGCCGTCAGTTTTACTGATTTTGCAGAGAAGTTCCTATTTTATAACAATTATAAGCTAATTCCAAGATGGCTGCTCTGTTCGAAAAAAGGAGGCTTTAGGTTCTGATACAACATAGTCATATATGAATTCTACATTTTGTATACAGTACTTCAGTTAAATAGGCATCCATTGAATATATATAATGCTTTTACTATAAATTACGCCTTATTATAACACCATATTTTAGACATGTCGTCATCGACCAAACAAGGGCTGGGTCACTTGGCGGACACTCGGCTTACGGGCCAAGCAATGACGTCCAAATGCTGTTCGGTATATTTTCTTAAACGATCCTATCTTTTAACATGATGAAATGTTCTTAGTTATCATTTCCTGGGTTACAATTAACTGTTCTAAATAGTCTGATCATGATCCCCCTTAAACTAAGCATCTGGTACTGGCAGTGAGAACTGATATCTTCCCTTGTAAACACTGAACTAAAATTCAGGTCTTCTGCCCCTCTGATATTATATTTCCAGTACTATCTTCTAGAGGCCTGACCTTATCATGAACTTTCTGTTTGCTTCGAACATACGCATTAAAACTCTTGCTGTCATGTTTTATATTACAAGCAAATTTTTTTTCATAGCTTCTCCAACTTTCTAATTTCAGCTGTAGCTTGGTTAAGTTCTTCTTTATAAATGGTGTAGTCTCCATCATTTCCAGTAGGTGACTCCACACCATTTGTTTGTATTTAATTTTTCTAATGGCTTCTTTCGATAAGTGTTTCTTTTTTACCTTGTTTTTTCAAGGGAACAACTTTATCGACGATGCATTCAAATTCACCCTTTAAGGGTATATGTTCCTTTGGTAGAACACAGTGTTTATAATAATGACAGCATATTCTGCACAGCTAGATCGTCCTGAGAAATACCGCTAGTGCTAATTCCAGGTCGGACTACAACTGCTCCTTCGTGTCTTCTTCGGCATCAAGTTTCGGAGCGAAGTCGATTATGATGGTGGCTCGTTGGTTGCTGTTTAATCGTAGGGGTAACGTCATGAAGCATTCGTTGGTGCCAGCGGGAAGATATGCCGTCTGAGAGGTACTGTTGTTGTTGACGTATCCCTTCCTTGTGTAGACGCCGGCATCTCCCCTGAGAGTGCTCGGTACTCCTGCGTTCAGGGCGGCCATTCTTTCGTTTGACTCAACACACCCAAAGCCACAGTCCACTTTACATAACAGAAGCTTGCATTTAACCAACTGTCCATAATGGAATTACACCTACCAGTATTGCTGACTAAAGCTCAACAAGCCACACTAATGTTTCATGGTCATTACAGCAGGAAAGCAACACTACTACTAATGATACATGGCAGGAAACAGAGAGTGACATTTGCAGAACAACACTGTGTAATTAATAACCTGCCGCGTGAAATAGTAGGATATAGAGTATGTGTAGAAGAAGTCTGATGCTTACGACAGTATTTTCTGAATGATTCTGTGGTCGCCTGTGCTTGTCGAACTGAGCAGCGACTCGCAGTCGGGTCCATATTTGTCGATAGAACACACAAGATCGACGATGGTTTTCTAGAAACAACCGATGCATCGTTATAAACAAAGGGTCGTAGGCACATACAGGTGGAACTGTTGCAGGTGTAGCTTGTTTTGCATTTTAGAAACGTTCCTTAAATTCAACGTCGGATAATGTTTAATGGTAGATTTTCTTGATGAGTTCATTTCTTAGTGAAACGGGCCCTGGTTTCCACCGATGTCCGTTATCTTAGCGTCTTTGCACAGAGAGACTGTTGTTTCAGCTCGTGCAACATATTTACTAGATCCACCAATCGAGTAAAACATACGATATGCCAAAGTGGACGACTAATGGAAAAATACAACTGTTACAGCTACCTAACATTTATTGTTCGAGGTAATTAAAGTACTTTTATATAATTAATTGTGTGAAGTGCGTACCGAGCAACAGTTGCGTACAACACACTTACACGGACACACGAACGCGTGCACAAAAATAAAGGCACAGTCACATACACATACAGACACATACACATATGCAAACACACACACACACACACACACACACACACACACACACACACACACACACACACACACACACACACACACACACACCACACACACACACACACATACACA
>OZ023208.1:68981056-69016056 GCA_963995525.1 Escarpia spicata
GCACTGCCCAGTATTTGACATGAAGTGAACGAAAATGCACAATAAAATATCAGTATATGCAACCGTAGCAAGAGGATTAACCTGGTTGTGGATGTTATTGTTTGCCTAACTCTGGGACTTAGGGCATATTTTGGATTGGATCTGTGACCGTGTGCCTACTGGTCTTGTCTTTCCAAATTCCAGTCAACCGTTTTTTTAAAGTCCACGTGTCCCCAATTATTTGAACCGAAACATGAAAATGTGAGATTCGTACGTTAACAGACTGTTTCTAATGCTACAACCACGATTGTTAGTAAACCTGGCTGGCATGTTAAAAAGTACACAATATCGTGTTGCCACGGAATTTTGCGATGCACGAATTTTTCACATCAACACATATGCACTCTAATATACATAAGTTTTTATCCATGCAACTATATTTTAAAATCTACTAGTAGATCAGATCAAGTTGTGCTGCTTTATGTGAATACCACATTTGATATTAATAGTACTCGCTAAAAACATACAAATTAAACATTTATTTTTGACATGTTATTTTACCATTACAGTACACTTTTCGGGAGAATGATCAATATGTATAATTGTCTACAACATTAATTATTAGAGCAAGAATAAACGAAAACATACAATGCATTCTGGATAAGGCCGAACCTCCAGGGACCTCTGACAATACTGATAAGTAGAATTTCTGATAATTAGAAAGTTATCAGAAGGTCCCCTATTGAGACCTTTGCCCAGGACCGAGGAAAAGATTGACTTAAGTTAGCGAAAATAAACTTATGTGAGTTCGAGTTATGTGGAGTGCACTGTATATGACCAATGCATACAGGTAATTATGTAGAAGCAAATTAAAGGTTGGTCAAAGTAATCTATTGAGAGTTTAGTCTGACTGAATCAGCATAAAAAGTTTCTCTTGTATTTCATTTTCATTTAGCCAGCTGTACATTTGGTGATAAGTCCCATAATCTAATATCTAAACTGAATTAATTTGCTCAGTGTTCAATTAGTTAAGTCATATTTTGGTTCAGTTTCCTAAATTCAACTTTGTTTATTTGCAGGAACTTTGGAAATAGCCGAGCTGACGGAAATAGGAAATTGAAGAGCTTCACTCAATAGTGCCATTAATTGGACAGTGAATCAACTGACATTGACTTTGCTCTGCCTCTTTCTGTTGTGTGCAACATCTACTGGGAAGTTGTACAGCATTTCATGTTTCAAATGGATGTGTGCATCTGATAGCTTTTGATATCAAAATGCATAGCAGTGTTATTAATTGGACAATGTGTTAACTGACACAGTAATGAAGAAGATGTCTGACTTTGTTCTGCCACATTAGTTCTGTGTGGCTTCTGCTGGGAATATGTACATCAATTCGTGTTTCAAATAGATTTGTGCAATCGATCGATTTGTATATCCAAATGCACAACATCCCGTCATTACGTTGCAAAATAGAAGTACATAATAACATTGATGCTTTCTTATGCTCATCATGTTTGGATTGTGTTCTGCAGCATATACTTCAAAACTTTTTGAAACAAGTTCGTGTTAAGTAAATTATACTGGGAGTAGTGTGTAAAAAGGTGTCGACAAAGTTACTTTTACAATAATTTTGAAAAATCATAAAATATAATTGTTCCACAACATTCAAGATGTCTTACGGGTCTTCTGGAGTAAAATACACCAATGATGACTGAAAACAGTGTTTTAAAATATGTGTTACATTTAACGTTTTGTAATTTTATAACTTTATTTCCATCATACAATGGCCATTTTATTTGTTATCGAAACGGGAGTTTGACAGAAACAAATTCAATATTTGTATTTTTAAAGACGGGCAGAACTAATAATTATTGCACTTCCAGTACAAAAAAACATATTAATACACTGATGCAATATATTTTAATATTTTGTCAACAATAATGTTATTATGCTCTTTATAGATCTACATTTCTCAAACTAAAATTTAACCATATAAAATATAATAAACTACATAACCACCTATGCTATTTTAACATTGTACAATAGTTCATATGATGTATACTGTTGTATTTACACTGCTTATGGAAATAGCAGCTTGATTTATGGTGTAAACAAAATGGTTTCGTTATTGAATGTTTCTCGGCTTCAATAAGTTTGTGTTATCTATACGTTTCAGTAAAACTAAACTTTAAACTGTATTGCCAGATGTACCTATTAAAAACGGAACTTGTTAGTACCATAGTTGAAATTTCAAATGTTTTGATATTCCAACAAAACCATTGTCAGTCATTCAATACGTCACTTCCGCCGCTGTGTCACGGGATGTTTGAGGCGGCTTTTTACTTTTAGAAAACGTTCCTTACAAAGACCAACAAACTCTGTTTAATGGTGGATGTTACTTATGAGCTCAACTCTCAGCGAAACTCTCCCCTCATAAGGGAAATATGCCATTAAATAGAAATCGTCGATAAATATAAGGAGCGGTTTTTACAAAAATGTCACTAACACGTTAATAAAATCCATCATAAGCTAGGGAGAGATATTTCCATAATATTAATCGATAATCTACTGAGTGGTCACAGATTGGCAACATGTATTGAGGCATGATTGAAAGATGTTTGAATATACGTTCCATCCACCACTTTAAACGCGTTGTTTACAATGCGAAGGACCGAAACATTATATTATAAATAACGCTGCTTTCGCTGCCGCATTCAACCAAGTTTACCGGATCGAAGCAACTCACTGTTCGTGAATCCTACCCAAACATTTATGTAATTATACATATATATATATATTTAGGGCGTTACGTCGGGTCATTATTGTTTTTACGTCAATGATCTGTGTCCTCATCTAATTAACCATCCATCACGTGACCAGTTGCCTAGCAAAATCTCCGTCAAGCCATGAGAAAACAGGTGGTGGTATCTGATATTCCGTTTTGTTGAAAGTCTGGTCACAAAAGTATTTCTTTATGTTAAAAACATAAGGCAAAGGTCGTATATATCCGTTACCAACATTGTTGGCGTGGCAAACGTAATACCTATATATTTTCAAAATACCCCATATATATATCAACTGTGAACTTCACCTTCTCTGCGACCATCGGCATTTTAAATAAACATAATAAATGTGATCGCGTTATGATAGTTATGCAACGATGGGGACGATGCTGTGAGTGTTCCAACATTTGGAAATATTACTGTCACGACTGTCAACTACCAAGATATCCTATCAGGTGCCGGGCTTTTTTGCTAGTAATTACAATATCATATAATTCCATCGAGATCAATATAATTATGAAGCATGCTAATGTTTCCTAATACTATTGTAAAATGACAACATATATTTTAATGCTATTATAATACAATATTGATTAAAAACCCGGAAGCTTTTCGGCACGAGGTGAAACCAAAGCGGCTGAAAGAAAACAACGATGCCACCTACCGATATTCCATATTTTCGGTCATACAACTTTAGAAATGCGTCGTCATTGTCGCACTTCCAAAACGGCTCTCCCAGTCTGGATATGTTTACCTGGACACAATCAAAATGGTCAACTAGGACACAAACAAATTATTACCTAGGACACAAACAAAATGTTTACTAAAGACATATACAGAATAGTCACCTAAAACACAGACAAAATGTGCACCTAGCACACACAAATACTCACCTAGGACACAAACAAAATGTTTACCTACGACACAAACAAAATGTTTACGAAGGACACAATCAGAATGGTCACCTAAACACACACAATAGGTGCCCCTAGAACACACAAAAACTCAACTAGGACACAAAAAGGGGTTGACCTAGGATGACCATCAATGAAAAAAGACACGAATAAAATGTTTACTTAAGGCACAAACAAAATACTTCCTTGCATACCAAACCGCACATCAATAAAAAATAAACTCAAATGTGTATAACAATCATTAGTATTTTTTACGTCACCCACTTGCCTACAAAACTAGTGCGCCATGCTTCCCGTATGAAGTCGTATTTTGTATTTAGCTCTGGGTAGCTGATACCCACAGACGACCAATTTAATAAACACAGACATAATGTGAGTTAAGTAGTTGATTGACAGTTTTAATATGTATCAAAATGACACTTGGCGTCCTCTGTTGAAAGCAGACACCAGTCTGACGTTGCCGACCTAAAGAAACCGTTTACGCTAGTTGTGTGATTGGAGAATGTCTCTTACCAACTTGAAGCCGATGCTGACCTCGACACCCGTCGGGACGGAGAAGCCTTCCTGCAGCGGGAACGTCATTGTCTTGAACTCGTTCAGAGCAAGGCGGAATCCCGAATTGGCCGTGTAGCCGGGCAGATACTCGCGATCTTGCTTGTACATAATCAGATTCAACCCTACAAGAACAGAGAGCATGACCGTAATTGTAACTCTTGTTTATTTAATTCACCCAGGTTAGTTTTGAGGAATTTCGTGATCCTATTATTTTGTTATTATTTTATGTATATTATAGACAGCAGTTACTGACTTGACTATATATATATATATATATATATATATATATATATATATATATATATATATATATATATATATATATATATATTTGCGAACGGCAGAGCTTAACATGCTCACACAGTTGTCTACAGTGAGATACTGGAGCAGTTTACTCGAGTTGACGATATGCTCCGACTGCCGAGTGTAAGTTGATCAAACGTACCATGGATCACCCCAGCATCTCGCGCTTTCAGCACCTTCAGACGATGACCAAAACCATTGAACTGGAAGCAGTTGCCAAACTTCTTATCGACAAACGATGTGAAATTGCTGAAAATATTAATATTTATTTAATTTAAACCAGCAACATAGTCACAATGACGGCAACTACTCGAATTACATCACAGCTAGATCGCTTTGCCACTAGCAACCATTGACGACTTGTACAGGAAACATTGCGCACACGAGACATTATGAAATTGGCTTGGTGATGCCACAACTAAACTCAAATATAGACACACTAACGGTAGCTCATCCGTTAACATCGGCGGTTTGTTGCTAACAATGATAATAATATTATTAGTGTGTGAATAGTGCACCACATGAAATAAACTCGTACATTGGTAATTGCATTTGTATGAAATGTCCTGTACACGGAGTAATATGAGCCCAGCGTTTTGCAATCACAGTGCCGCTGTTGCATCACATACATTGCACGGTACATTGCAAAGAAGCGTAGATGGTCAACTCACGCCTCGGTACATTTGCGACCATTGAAAGAACAGGAGAGGATGGTCTCGTTCTTCTGGTGGCCCATCTTCGCCAGCGTTGCCCTACCAATGATTATATATATATATATATATATATATATATATATATATATATATATATATATATATATATAAATCCAGACAACATTATGTTTTTATATTTGTTAATGGCTTAGTTGGTAGGTAGTTGGTTGTGTCCAGTAAAAGTTCACTATACAGTTGTTACTGTTTTGTTTAACAACCTTATGAGAGAATATTGCTCAACTACGTTACTGTTGCAACTAGTTTGTTTTGCCAACGGCCACATATCACCAGCGAACATCGTACAAATGGAGCACCTTAATCCAGCCTAAAGTATGATGAGAGATATGTCATTTCTAACAACTCTTTTATTATCTAAATTTCTCTCTTTTCTGTGAACATAGTCGAAGCGCGTCAGCCAAATGAGGATCATCAGCCAAAGGAAGACCATCAGTCAAAGGAAGACCATCAGCCAAAGGAAGATCATAAGTCAAAGGAAGGTCAATAGCCAAAAGGAAGACCATCAGCCAAGCCATTTTATGTTATATATAACATGCCGAATGTTGAGAAGCACTTTGACATCTTGGTGGTAGCATTGGACTTATTCTTATAATGGCACATTACGTCACTGCTTGCTACACATCTCTGCAAGCCGTGGCTTGTTACGCACGCACGCAAATGCACATAAAGACACCCACAAACACATGAACGCACGCACATACAATAAAACACACGCAGAGTCACAGACACGCATATATAACTAACTATAGGCCGCTACACCATAACACAACTGTACATGCACCTAAATCCTCTCGCAAGAGCGCAGCCCTTTAAAAGGAAGAAGAAGAAGCTATACATGGGCACACACGCACACACGCACACATGCACACGCGCACACAAACTATACACAGCTGATCATCATTTTGTTTGCTAAGATAAAAACGCTCATAATTATATTAAATCGAATGTACGAAAAACATTAGAATCGACATGACTGAAATTGACAGTTAAAAGTACACTGTTCTGGTTTCTGCAAATGTCTCGACGTCCCCCTTTCGCTGTCATAACGAGCATTCAAGTCGCCAGACAACGTTCCTCTCCCATAATATACATTACTGTCAAACAGTATAGTATCGCAATAAGTACCCCAGATATAAGGAACATCCGCTTAAGAGGAACAACTTCGAAATGTCCCTTCTGACCTGCATAGTGTTATATATATATATTATATTATATACCCATGGACAAAACGAAGAGTTTAAACAAGTGTCAACATGTTCCGTGCAGCTGTAGTGGGAACGAGTGACGCCTTTGAGCGTGTAGTCACCTGTCGATCTTGCTGATGATCTCGGCGAAGCGCAGCTCTTTCTTGTAGTCGTCGGCGACGTCTCCGCCTCCGTAATCCTGATGCGCCGTGTGGTCATCCACACCGAACTCCTCGTGCAGATAGTCAAAGTCGCTGTAATCTTCATCCGTAGACGGCTCATTCTCCGTCTCATCACCATCTGTCACTGCATCGTCCGTCACCGCGCCCTGGGTCGTCATGTCAAATACCTCACGCCGCTACAACAACATACTGCTACAACGCTGCCCGATGGTGAGACCGCACGAATCACAGGAAGGTGAATAATAATAGCAGTAATAATAATAATAATTGTGGTGATAATAATAACATTATTATTTTTAATAATCTAACTATAATCGAGTTTGCATATGTATATATGTTAAAGTTTTCCTCTCAGACGGCTTGAACATCGGGTACAAAACTTTCAGGGATTAATCTACAATATTACGAGTTTAACATATCCCCTTTTTATTTTGATTAAAATACCCCACGGCGCAACAAAACAGAGTTGCTAAGCATTATGTTATGAAGAGGAACACGATGAAGTTTTCATCAGGCAAAACACTAACGGGGATTTCGGGGAAAATTTTTTTTAATAATAATAATGACAAACTTCTATAGCGCCTAAATCCCCAGGAATCTGAGCTCAGAGGCGCAACATACAAGAATCATTGAACAAAATCGTTAACAGGGACAAGCTAGAGTAATTATTTAAGCAAGGGACCACCGAATGTTAGGGTGGGAATGCAATTTCAAATAAATAAGTCTTCAGATTTTTACGAAAGGTATATCTATTCCCAGATGATTTTAAATCAATAGGGAGTTGACATTGTCAACATGAACTGTACAAAGGTTGTCACACAAAATTTGATGACATTGTCAACATGAACTGTACAAAGGTTGTCACACAACATCTGATGACATTGTCAACATGAACTGTACAAAGGTTGTCACACAGCATTTGATGACATTGTCAACAACAACTGTACAAAGGTTGTCACACAACATTTGATGTCATTGTCAACATGAACTGTACAAATGTTGTCACACAGCATTTGATGACATTGTCAACATGAACTGTACAAAGGTTGACACAACATTTGATGACATTGTAAACATGAACTGTACAAAGGTTGTCACACAGCATTTGATGACATTGTCAACATGAACTGTACAAATGTTGTCACACAGCATTTGATGACATTGTCAACATGAACTGTACAAAGGTTGTCACACAAAATGTGATGACATTGTCAACATGAACTGTACAAAGGTTGTCACACAACATCTGATGACATTGTCAACATGAACTGTACAAAGGTTGTCACACAGCATTTGATGACATTGTCAACAACAACTGTACAAAGGTTGTCACACAACATTTGATGTCATTGTCAACATGAACTGTACAAATGTTGTCACACAGCATTTGATGACATTGTCAACATGAACTGTACAAAGGTTGACACAACATTTGATGACATTGTAAACATGAACTGTACAAAGGTTGTCACACAGCATTTGATGACATTGTCAACATGAACTGTACAAATGTTGTCACACAGCATTTGATGACATTGTCAACATGAACTGTACAAAGGTTGTCGCACTATATTTGATGACATTGTCAACATGAACTATACAAAGGTTGTCACACAACATTTGATGTCATTGTCAACATGAACTGTACAAAGGTTGTCACACAGCATTTGATGACATTGTCAACATGAACTGTACACATGTTGTCACACAGCATTTGATGACATTGTCAACATGAACTGTACAAAGGTTGACACAACATTTGATGACATTGTAAACATGAACTGTACAAAGGTTGTCACACAGCATTTGATGACATTGTCAACATGAACTGTACAAATGTTGTCACACAGCATTTGATGACATTGTCAACATGAACTGTACAATGGTTGCCACACTACAGTTTATGTAAACGTCAACAAGTACGAAGAGAAAACAAACGTTTGCCGCTAGTTGAACTGACCTTGCGTTTCTTGAATGGAGGGTGTGCGGGGGGTCGTTTAGGGGGTGGCTTCCCGGCGAAATGACTCGACTCCCATTTTTCTTTCTGCTTCTTGATGTACTTCTCCGTCTTCGGGTCGAGGTATAGCATGGACATGCGCAGTGGGTTCATGTTGCAGATGGTGACGGTTGGGAACTCGAGCGACGAGTAGCCGATGTCGATAGTCGTCATGATGGGATGATTCAAGTACCTCGTCACGATGTCGTGTAGCTGCCAGACGACGGCCGCCGTGCCGAGCAGAAAGAGAAAGATCCACACGGAGCGACTCGTCCAGCGCCCCGCCTCCTTGATGTAGATAATGCCCTGCACTGACGTCTTGTCTGCGAACCGCACGAGAATCTTCTTCATTCCCGTCAACGTCTCCTCCGGCAGATCTTCTGACGGCGACTTCTCATCGATCTACACAAATAATAACAACTACTACCTTATAACAGCCGACGGACAACAAACCATTCGTTCACATTGGCGCCGTCTCGACAATTCTTCCCCATGACAGGGTCTTCGTCAGAGGAGAAAGGCCCTCCGGAAAAAGCTTGTTTAGCATAATATGCAAGTAAATAACTTAAAATACTATAATTGTGTTATCTAAAATGTACAGCCAACTGGTGGATAAGAGACAAATGGCCAACGGAAGCGGACAGAAGAGAGATGGAAAGAGAAGGAAGCGAAAGAGGCGAATTAACTTCGGCGCCTGGCAGGAGATACAATTACAACATACTCATTTGTGATAAAAATATATATATATATATTATAATAATGATAATATTCATATTCTAATAATACCATTAATACTAATATTAGTAATATATATATTATAATTGTGATAATTATTGTACTAGTAATTGTAGTAGGAAAGTGCATGTACATTTTACACGCACTTTATTATTAAACAGCAAATGATTCGCTTAGAGGAACCACAGTGGTGAATTGCGTGACGTCACACTTGGGTGTTCTATGCAGCCCACGAATAGGCGGACGTGGCGTTGAGTTAACCCCAAAGCAAGTGTTTGGGCAGTAGGTAATGCAGAGTTCGTTTGTATGGTGTAGATCGACACTCTCTGATTCGACGACACGTTTGTTCCATTTCCATGTGTGAGTCTCACTTGCTTTAGCATAGCTCCAGTAGTCCGACTGTCAAACGCTCTTTTTGTTGGTGTACCGTGCATTTGGGTCCGCACTATGTTTTTTTTCTCATTTTTTAGGCCGTCTAATCTTGAGCATTTTTATATAAACCCATTAATATGCAAATTAGTTATCGACATTAATGTGTGTGTGTGTGTGTGTGCGTGTGCGTGTGCGTGTGCGTGTGCCGTTGTGTGTATACTACTTTTCTCAATATCTCGAATTGTAAGCATACAAACAATCAAAATGATGCTTCCAAATGCATTTTTCAGGGTATCTGATTATGTCAGTGAACAAATTATGGTATGCAAATTTGTTGCATGAATATGCAAATTAGCTCTGAACACTATAACCTCACAATTTTCGTTGATATCTCCTCAACAGGCGTGCTGTAGGCGCTACCTAACGGATCGATTTAAATATCTTAAAAGACTTCAAAGACTCCATTTTCCTTAGCAAATACCCAAATGGCATATCATTTGAAAGCCCTAGATATATACTTTCTTTAATAAAAATGGCAATGTCATATATGTTTGGATACCTTATTGTTTTCCAGTCAAAATGATGCAAGATATGATGCTGTTCCGCGGAATAATAAGTGTGCAGCTAAGGTCAAACAAGGTCACCGTAAAATGATGATTTTTCAAACTTTTACAATACCGCAAAAGTCATAAAGGTATGACTATGTATTTTCCTTTCGATGGGCATGTCATATACACTGTGAAAGATACATTTCTTCCCGTCCAAATAAAGTATGAAATGGTGGTGCCAGTTGGTGGAGATGCCAGTTGGTGGAGATGGCAGTTGGTGGAGATGGCAGTTGGTGGAGATGCCAGTTGGTGGAGATGGCAGTTGGTGGAGATGCCAGTTGGTGGAGATGCCAGTTGGTGGAGATGGCAGTTGGTGGAGATGCCAGTTGGTGGAGATGCCAGTTGGTGGAGATGCCAGTTGGTGGAGACGCCAGTTTGTGGAGATGCCAGTTGGTGGAGATGCCAGTTGGTGGAGATGCCAGTTGGTGGAGATGCCAGTTGGTGGAGACGCCAGTTGGTGGAGATGCCAGTTGGTGGAGACGCCAGATTGTGGAGATGCAAGTTGGTGGAGATGCCAGTTGGTGGAGTTGCTGTGGAGCGACAACCACAAATATCACCGTCAAGTATAAATGTTCGAAATTGTGTTAACCCAAAAACATTATACAATACCAATGGCGGCTTGCCTACATATTCATGGCCATGTTATGTACCTTTGGAAAGCCTACTATCTCCCTCTAAATAGGACGGGGAGCTATCACGTGATGCAGTAAGTGTGGAGTGAAGGTCAAGCAAGGACACTATCAAATGATTAATGTTCAAAACTGCGCCATTCCGCAAACGTTGTACAGTAACAACATTTGCACATATATAATGTGTTTACCTCCATTAGGCCCTATTATACACATATGTGCGTTGTATCTCCTTCAAATTGAGGAAGGGCATGGACTTGTAAAGTGGTCGTCTAGCTGTTGAGTGAAGGTTGAACGTGAAGGTAGATTTAAGGTCACCGTGAAAAGATGCATCAACCAACATGACGACGTTTGACGAGTGCTGACACTGTTGTTGTTCCTCGCATCATGCAGCACTTCGTTAACTCCAACAGTATTGGCGTCGTGCAGGATATCTTCCTCGCCAGCAGGAACAAATATTCCACACGAGAGCAGCGTGGTAACGGGACTCTGGGGAAGGTAACATGGGACAACAAGGTGCCAATAAACTGGAAATACTTCCATCGCGATCCACTGATTCATCTAACTGACCCAGCAGGATCAACTAATCCACACGAGGGCAGGGTGGTAACGGGACTCAGAGGAAGGTAACATGGGACAACAAATAATCCACACGAGAGCAGCGTGGTAACGGGACTCTGAGGAAGGTAACATGGGACAACAAGGTGCCAATAAACTGGAAATACTTACATCGCGATCCACTGATTCATCTAACTGACCCAGCAGGATCAAATAATCCACACGAAAGTAGCGTGGTAACGGGACTCTGAGGAAGGTAACATGGGACAACAAGGTGCCAATAAACTGGAAATACTTCCATCGCGATCCACTGATTCATCAGCAGGCGCCCATTCCAGATGGCTGGGTCGACATGGGACATGAAGAGGCTGTCATATGCACAAGGATATATAAGTTAATTAATATAAATATTTTGACGTAAGTTTGAGTTTGTGACCCTCAAAATTACATTCAAATTCAAAATTATGGGATGCAAAAATGCCATTAAAATATAACAACATATGTTGGCTGGCCTACAATTTGCGGAATGGCACAATTTCGAAAAAGCATCTTTAGACGGTGACCTTGTCCAACCTTCACTCTACATTTAGACCACCACTTTATAATTCCATGTCATACTTCATTTTGACTGGGATATAATAAACTCTACGCATGTGTGTATAACATGACCTAGGGTAGGTATACAAAGTAGATATGCAAAAATTTTAAAGTAAATGTACAACGTTTGCGGAATTGTGCAGTTTTGAACATTCATAATTTGATGGTGACCTTGTTTGTCCTTCACTCCACATCTACTGCACCATTTAATAGCTTCCCGTCGTATCCCGTATTTATGGGGAGACAGTAGGTTTTATAAACGTGTTTGACGTGGTCATCAATACATTCACACGTGACCAAGCTGCACTGTGGCTGCGCCTAAACTATGCTCCTCTAAATACTGTGTTCTATACAAGTTTGAGTCATGACATAGCTAGTTGCACAAGGACTTTATTGAACTATATACTTGTAGTAAGTTGGTGTGACTTTTTCTGGTTTCACCGTTTTGATATTCTCCGGACGCACCTGTGACATTAAGAAGCAGTGACCAGTCACGCGAAACAACAACAGTGAGATCGTTGGCTTCACGTCACGCTTGACCGGATGTGCCAGCTGAGATCAAGTTAAATTGAACTATTCTTACTGTACGATGCCGACTGATTTAAGCCAATATAGGGTACGCATCGGAAGATATGCGCCACATAGAAGAGACATCTACGTCCCACCAAAACACCGAAACGATGGTGGAGAGCATTCCAATCGTTCAGTATTGACATTGTTATTGATTGTTGTGATACTGCTACCCGTGATCGCCACTCTAGGTATCCTGGCAACGGCAGAACAATGCAGACATTCGCCAAGTGATTTTAAACATCAGGCATGCAAGCCTTATACGCGTCACCGACCCCGTTGTATTCCAAGCCGACGCTAAACCTGTTGTCGTGTGGAGACATCCAGACATCCATCCGTGTCCAGGACCGACCGTGACCAGGACTCCCAAGTGCCCCTGCGTGAAATGTGGGAAAGGAGTAAGGTCCAATAGCAAGGCCGTCGCCTGTGATGTGTGTAGTAGAGATGGATACATATTAAGTGTGGTGGCATACCAACACACGTGTATGCGGATGCTATCAGTGCAGGAGAGTGCATCGCTTTGGAATGTAATAAGTGTGCATTGGCGGCGGTGGCCAGCGCCCATGTTCAGGACGGATCAGTGATGTCAGATTCTCCATGTGACAACCGACCCATGCAAGATTCACAGCTGACTTCCGACAATATCACAACCCCGCCACCTGACGCCGACTCCGAGCACTTCGAGTGTTTTCTAAGAAAAAGATTACATTTTATTCACATCAACGCCAGAAGCTTACTGCCTAAACTGGATGAACTCAATGTACTTGCTGCAAAAACAAAGGCAGCAGTGATTGGTATAAATGAAACGTGACTTGATGACTCGGTTGAGGACTCGAAGGTCGAACTGCCCGGATATTCAGTCCTCCGTCTTGACCGCAACCGGAACGGAGATGGGGTCTGTCTTTATATCCGAAGCGACCTTGCATTTATTTCACGTCAAGACTTACTAACCGACGGCGTGGAAACTGTGTGGGCGGACGTTATCCTGCCTAAAACGCGTCCCATACTGACAGGGATCTCTTACAGGCCACCGATACAATTGTCCTTTAATGAAAGAAACGATTTTAGTGAATGCATTTTGCTTGGAGATTTTAATACTAATGCTTCGGTGCCATCCAGGAACAATATTCTGGGTAATAGTTTGTGCAATTTTGAACGCGCATTTGGCTTTAAGCAATTGATTGCAGAACCTACCAGGGTATGTACTAATAGTGAATCTGCTGTTGACCTTATTCTAGTAACTGATCAAGATAAGATATGCCAGTCAGGTGTTCTCAGTGTTGGGATTAACGACCATTTAATAACTTATTGTACGAGAAAGGTAATCAGATTCACAATGAACAAGCATGGTACATTTCAAATTCGTTGCACTAAACATTATAGTAAAGATCAGTTCTTACGCAATCTAGATGACGTGGACTGGACAGATGTATTCAGTTGTAACAATGTTGATATTGCATGGGCCAAATTTTAATGAAAATTCATATCAGTTCTTGATAAAATGGCCCCACATAAGGAGGTTCAAGTTAAACTAAGAACACAACCTGGATGTCTAGCGAAATACTTAACTTAATTAGTCAACGGGATAATTATCTACGTAAATTTAGACAGTCAAAAATCAATCGGACTATAAGCTGTTTGATTAACACATAACTCAAATCAAATATAAAAAAGAAAAAGCTAAATCTCAGTATTGTGTACATACTGTAAATGAAAATAAAAATCGACCAAAAATGCTGTGGCAAATTCTGAAAGAGGCTGGTTCGTCGTCAAATATAAAACCAAACCTAAACGTATTAGTATGAATATCGAAAATTAAGTATGCTTTGATAACCGGAAGTATGCGAAATATTTTAATTATTATTTTACTTCTATTACCTCATCGCTCGTTGAGAAGCTACCATTATGTTCTGATCGATTTGGTCAAGCTGACGTTGTTGATTTTTATAATAAACAAAATGTTTCTGATAATATATTTGGTCAAGTCATTGTAACTGTAGAACAAGTGTCCAGTATATTAAATAGCATAGGCGCTAGTAAGGCAACAGATTTAGATGAACTCCCTGCTAGAGTTGTCAAAGATGGTTCTTCTGTCGTAGCAAAACTTCTTACTCACATTGTAAACTTATCTATAACTACTGGAAATATCCCCGATGACGTGACGATGGCGAGGGTTGTTCCATTGTATAAAAAGAAGAATAAGACTGATGTTGAGAACTATATACCAATTTCAGTGTTAAGTATAATTTCTAAAATGTTCGAAACAATGTTCTTCAATCAACTAAGTGACATTTTAGCGGAACATAAACTATTGTATTAATTTCAATCTGGGTTTCGGTCATTGTATTCCACTGATACATGTTTGATCCACCTAACTGATTACACTAAAAAAGTGTGATAATGATAATTACACAGGTACGGTATTGTTGGATTTGCAAAAAGCTTTTGATACTGTACATCACACCATTATTTATTTTGAAGAAACGTAAGGGTGTAGGTGCAAATGAACTCTCTATATGTTGGCTTAGATCTTTTTTGACGGGTAGAGTACAAGTTAACGAGGTCGATAGAACAATGTCTGGGACAAAAGGTTCCATACTTGGGCCTCTACTCTTCCTATTATATATAATTTGACATGTCTGCTGCATGTTAAATGCAAGCTTTTGTTATATGCGGACGCCTCAGTCTTGCTTGCCTCGGGAAAGGATTGAGCAGAAATAGAGGCAATTTTAAGTTCGGAGCTGGAATTCGTCAGTGAATGGTTAATTGGTAACAAACTGTCTCTTCGTTTAGGAAAAACACAATCCATCGTGTTTGGAACGATGAGAAAATTGTACAAATGTAACAATCTTAATGTTGTTAATATAATTGAATCAAAGTCAAGTGTCACATATTTAGGGGTGACTTTAGATCAGTCCCTTTCTGGTGGTATTATAGATTCTAATATTCTTTCTAAAACTTCAAATATACTAAAATTTGTTGTGTACATGAACGCCAGAAAGTTTAGTATAAAAACAAAAAACTACTAGTCTCTGCTTTGATTCAATGTCATTTTACACATGTTCAGCTTGGTACAGTGGATTATCGGAAAAAATGAAGTGCAGAATGCAGAGTACACAGAATAGGATTATCAGATTTGTGTTAAATGTTCCACCGAGGTTCCATGTTGGTACTAATGAATTTAAGACCGTTGGAATACTGCCTGTTGAATATAGAGTAGAACAGTTAAAGTTGAGCCACATGTTCAATATTATCAATGCAAATGCACTAGCATATTTAAGAGCAAATGTTGAAATGGTTCATCATAGATACCCCACAAGAGCCAGTGAATTGGCATGTGTTATTCCCAGAGTAAAGGATTCTGGACAAACATCTTTCCTTTATACAGGCATATGCTACTGGAACAACTTGCCAATCGAAACGTTGAAACGTCGAAAGTTGACGACCCTTTTATATAGTAGGTTGGCCCGTGAACCAAATTTTTACGTTGCGTCTTAATATTTAACGAATAATATTTATTTACTTGTTGTATTTTAAATGTTGCAATTTTGTACATATAATATTTGTTTAAATCGTACCATTTATTTATTTATTTTGTTATGCTATAATTACATTTTTACTATTTTTTTAGGACCACATTGGAAATAAGTGTAATATGAGTGCTTTAATTTTCCATCCTCGGTATTATTATATATATATATGTAATATTTCTTCTAATTATTTAATGAATGTATATCATTTTACTTAATAAACTCACTCACTCACAATACGTAGGATTAATCTCGAACATCTATCACATGACGGTGACACTGTCTGGTCGTCGCTCCACGCAAACTCCGTCAACTGACATCGTCAAGTGATATCTTATTCTGACGCTGTGTGTCATGTGTCCATAGAAATGAAGTAGGGACAGGGTCATTGTAACTTGACGATGTTCACGGTATTGCAAACATCGAATATTTACTATTTCACGGTGACCTTGTTTGAACTTAGCTCCACACTTACTATACAGGGTAACAGCTCCATATTGTACCCCATTTTGACGGGGAGACAATAAACTTCCAAAAATATATGACACGGCTTTTTTATTGTTAGAGAAAATAGATATGCAACCATTGAAATTTTAAGACGTTTGCGGAAGCGCACAATTTCGAAAACTTATCATTTGACGGTGACCTTGTTTGACCTTTGAGTCACGCTTCCAGTAACATTTGGCAGTTCTGCGACAGGACTCGTTGTGATGGGAATATGTAGAGCTTTGAAATCATACCATTTTGGTGTTTGTATGTGGAGGGGGACATTTAAGTCAGTCCGTTAGGTCATGCGTACTGCTCGCCTTTTGAGGAGATACAAACGAAAATCGTGAAGTTATATTGGTCAGAGGCACAGAGCAAATTTGCATATTCACGCAACAAATTGCATAGTATAATATGTTCAGTGATGTAAGCTTAACCAGATACTCTGTTGGACACATCATTTTGATTATTTGTATGTTTACAATTCCATATATTCCGAAAAGTAGTATATATTTTAATGGCGACAATTAATTGGCATATTAATGAATTGATATGAAAGTGCTCAAGGGTGCCTGGATGGCACCTGTCGGATTACTGACCTAGGGGGTGAGGTCAGAAAAATGAAACAAAACCTCGTCGCTGGTAAACACCCGGGGCCGGTTTCATGAAGCGTACTTGTTACGCAATTAGTTAGCGTCTCGTGTTTGCGTAAACTTCTATGTTTATTTATATTAAAAAAAACACGTCATTTACTAAGACAACCATCTTAGCGTTAAGAACTTTCTTAGCCGTTTCATGAAACCGGTCCCTGGACTACAGGTAGAACGGACCAATAACTTTTGTTGTTTCTTCAAACAGTGTCTCTTTATGTGGAGCGAGGTAGCGTAGTCTTTAGAACATCGGATTCTCTGTCGAGAGATATCGGGTTCGAATCATATCGTTGCCGTTTCGAGTCTTTGGCAAATTAGCGCGTTCCACGTTGCTCCAGTTCACTCAACTGTATAAATGAATACCTAGCTACAGACAGTGGCGGTTATTTGTGTACGAATAGTCTTAGTGCAGTAAATGCAGGGTGGGTGATTGCTTCTAGTTGGAGACAACGGGTGTTCGATTAACCAGATCTGCCAGGGGGTGAAGCGTAAATCTCCGATTCCATATGTACGGAAACGCGTATGGAAACGCAAGCGGAATGGGGAATACCTCTGTAATGACGTCACTACTGGGAATTTCCTATCTGATTCGTGTGCGGATACGATTCGAATCGCTACACGGAGCAATTCAATTTGCCGCAGAAGCATCCGAACGACAAAACTCATCCGCCTATGCATGTTTGGAACTACTTATGTTAATTTCCACCGGGCACTATATTAATTGTTTTGCCGCATGCCGGGTCCGCATGCCGTATCCATATGCAATCCTAGCTTAACGCGCTCTGAACAGTCTTTATGATTGGACACAGCGTCACACAAGTACTTTCCTTTTCTTTACGTTTCACTTTAATTTACTTTACTTATCTGCAGTCGTTTTATTTTATTCATGTTAAATAATTTAAGTAACAGACTCACGCACTGGCGTTTCACGTTTTGTGCGGCACTGGTCACGAAATGACCAACCAGGTCGGCATAATTTGTAATACAATGTTTGTGTTATACGCTCTACGACGTGGAGACTTATTTCTATGCCAGGCGAATCCAGGATTTGACCAACGGAGTGGGCGCAGCCACTCATTTGCCGAATTGCGACAAAGCATCATCAGGTCAGTGACGTGGTTGATTATTGGAGGGCTGCATTTTAGACATCCAACTTCACTCCCTTGGTGCACCCCAAAATGGCCCAACTCCACCCCCTTGACGCACCCCCAACATCGCCCAACTCCACCCCCTTGAGGCACCCCAACATCGCCCAACTCCACCCCCTTGAGGTACCCCAACATCGCCCAACTCCACCCCCACATACATATTATTTAATAATGAAGTTAAAAATGTAATTACTGCATAAATACTAACAAATGTATATATTAAATTGTGTTACCAGAGTGCATCGAGTATGTAACAATGAGATGTACAGGAGGATATAAATACATAATCAGGACAGCCCTTTTTGTAACTGTACAGCAATTTAGTTACTATAAACTGTATTATTTTGTGTTAAAAGTAGATACATTGATTAACTGATTGATTGATTGATTGATTGATTGAGTGATTGGGTGAGTGAGGGAGGGAGGGAGGTAGGGACGGACGGACGGACGGACGGACAGAGGGGAGAGAAAGAGTGAGTGAGTGAGTGAGTGAGTGAGTGAGTGAGTGAGTGAGTGAGTGAGTGAGTGAGTGAGTGAGTGAGTGAGTGAGTGAGTGAGTGAGTGAGTGAGTGAGTGAGTGAGTGAGTGAGTGAAGGAGTGATTGGTTGGTAGCTTGGTTAATTGATTGTTTGGTTGATTGATTGATTGCCAGCCAAACTGGGGTTTGCGCCACCATGCCTCCCGAGTGCCTGTATGATCATAGTAATTTTAACCACACCCGTCTTTTGTATGATTGCAACTTTGCTCCAATCTGTCTTCTGTGTCAACGATCTTTGCCGGAAGTATTGTGTAGTTGTATATGTCACCAAAATACTTTGGCCTTACTGTATGTTGTTTTTCGCTTCAAAAAGATCATCTTGCCACGACCTCAGTATTTAACCACAGCCTATCAATGTGATACATACGTAAGAGAAAGGTGCATGTACTCTGACAGTCATTTAGCTGCAGTCTTTCTTTGTGCTGACAATCACATAAGTGTGGGTTATTTTTCATGATCTTAGTAGGTTACACCTCCCTTCAGCTGCAAAACCAGTCTATCTGGAGAGCGAAACTTTACTAATAAAACAGTAATTAGTGGAATCTATTGTTCTTCGTGTCACATATCTAATTGCTTGGAGATCGTTTTGCAATATTTAAATAAAACAAGTTTAAATTATAGAAGGGATTATTATTATTATCACACGCGTTCATTATAGCTTCTATTACAAATGAGCGTTAAATGAATTTCGTTTGATCAGAGAACAGTAAATGACAGTTCCACTGTCAGTGGAATGGAGTATACAATGTCTTGAGCGTACCAAGTAGAGCACAACCTTTGTCTAGTCTGCTCTTAGCCATGAAGACTCCAAGCCAATTACGGGGCGACAAAATAGCGGAACTAACCAACAAAACCAGGCAGAATAGCTGCAAATAGCGAGGGTCGATAGAAGTCGATATGAAGACAGAAAAACAACGATTTCAAGAAAACGTATGTACACATGATAATCTGATGGATACCTCTCAACTGCACGGATACCATTCCTAATTGATACCTCCCACAGTGGTTTTAAAATGATGTTGCGTTCTGCCAAAGAACCGCCATGGTGTAATATGAGCAACCAGTAAATTACCAATTGTATAATTTCTGCATTAAGTGCAGCAATTTAATACCCCCTACACCCCCGATGTTCTCACCTGGTCTGGCCTGCGGTGATTATAGACCGGCTGGTACACTGTGCTCCTTGGGTACTTGTAACTAATCGTCTCGTAGTCGATGGGTCCGTCCCCGCCTGGGCCGTCTGTCTGACGGTAATCGCCATAAGACGACTCCCTGGACACGTACACAGGCCGGTAGAACGACGACATCCCCGTCTTCAGCTAGCGAGCTGGTCACCAGGGAGCTCCCGATTCTCTCTCTCTCTCTCTCTCTCTCTCTCTCTCTCTCTCTCTCTCTCTCTCTCTCTCTCTCTCTCTCTCTCTCTCTCTCTCTCTCTCTCTCTCTCTCTCTCTCTCTCTCTCTCTCTCTCTCTCTCTCTCTCTCTCTCTCTCTCTCTCTCTCTCTCTCTCTCTCTCTCTCTCTCTCTCTCTCTCTCTCTCTCTCTCTCTCTCTCTCTCTCTCTCTCTCTCTCTCGCTCTCTCTCTCTTACTCTCTCACCCTCTCTCGCTCGCTCTCTCGCTAGGTCTATAATCTCTGCGCCCCACCTGTGTCTTGTTTACGACCCACCTGTGTCTTGTTTACGACGTTTGGTCAGGTCTACGGATGCGTCGTTACTCAACTGCGCAATTGTTGTTAGTTGACCTTGCGTGTAACCCTGGTATGAACCCTGGCGTGCCGCCGGGAGCTGTCGTTGCACCATCGTCAACAAACACTTTCCTAGCGCTTGACCACAGGGACGTTAATGGCGCCTTTTGAACAGAGCACGCTGTCAACAAAGCGACGGCAACAACTCAACCGTTCCAATGACCCGTTGCGCCACATCGGCGAGAGTCCAAACAAACGGTGTCGTTGCCGGCCTGAAATGCGTCACCAAGCCCTGGATGTCACGGTTGGTTGACATCAGAGACACTGCAGCCGCAGAACAAGACCAGACCACACAAAAATTACCGCCCTATGACCAGACCACACAAAAATTACGGCCCTTCGGATGGCGCATCAGCACGCTAATAGTCGCCGCATTACCGTTTTGCTTGAAAAGGCCGTGATCTCGCGCTAGAGTCGGCACTTGCCTGTGTTTACATTATAAGCTGTAGTAATGCATGTAGTTCAGATGATGTCATGAGTGAGTGAGTGAGTGAGTGAGTGAGTGAGTGAGTGAGTGAGTGAGTGAGTGAGTGAGTGAGTGAGTGAGTGAGTGAGTGAGTGAGTGAGTGAGTGAGTGAGTGAGTGGGAAAGTGAGTGGGTGGGTGGGTGGGTGGGTGAATGAGTGAGTGAGTGAGTGAGTGAGTGAGTGAGTGAGTGAGTGAGTGAGTGAGTGAGTGAGTGAGTGAGTGAGTGAGTGAGTGAGTGAGTGAGTGAGTGAGTGAGTGAGTGAGTGAGTGAGTGAGTGAGTGAGTGAGTGAGTGAGTGAGTGAGGGAGTGAGGGAGTGGGTGCGTGAGTGAGTGGGTAGGTGCGTGAGTGAGTGAAGGAGTGGTTCTTTGTTGTTTGTGGTTTGGCGTTTTCCTTCCCACGAGAGACGTTCACGTGTGCCATCATTGAAGGACAAAATCGTGTTTAGCAAAGACGAACAGTCATACAAAAATAAAGAAGATATCACCAAATCTAATAGGTTATTTTTATCGGTTAGCTAATATTTTTTATATTTCAGCAGCAAATGAAAAGCTTGCGATCATGCTGAACTGTTAGGAGAGTGCTGGAAATCTATTATGAAAGAAGTTATTAAAGGCAATCACTCTTTTACTCACTCACTCACTCACTCACTCACTCACTCACTCACTCACTCACTCACTCACTCACTCACTCACTCACTCACTCACTCACTCACTCACTCACTCACTCACTCACTCACTCACTCACTCACTCACTCACTCACTCACTCACTCACTCACTCACTCACTCAATTACTCACTGATTCACTCACTCAATCAATTACTCACTCAGTCTCTAACTGACTGAATGATGACTGAATCACTCACTCACCCAATCAATCAACTAATCATCCAATCAATCAATTAACAAAATCAATCATGACGGCCACTGTGTGCCGAACTGGCTACGACTATTCTTATACAGATGCCATTCGGTCCCCCAGAGCCGTTCCTCATTCCCGTGGTTCCAGCCCCACATCTTCTTTGAGTGATTCAATAAATATATAAGCTCATCTGCCCTGACCTCTTCGATCAAATGCTGGCTGCCACAGTATAGTCTACGTACCATTTCAATTCTACATTAGGAGCAATTTATGGCAACAGATACACCTTCTTTCTTGAATGTTCTGTGTAATATTGGTTACTTTGTGTTTGTCAGTGGGTCTTTCCTGACATTTTGTGTTTGCTGATATATACGTGAAATACAATTTCATAATACTTGCTACTACTCAGTAAATGCCACCGTAGCTGAAAATGCCTAGTACAGGTGGCGGGTGCTGTTCCTTATCTCCCTGGCCACGACCGTCGCTTCATCTTAATTGTTTTCCATAACCGCGACCGTCGTGGCATTTCAACAATGACTATTTTTCAACCTAGGCTTTTCTAAAGCTGCCGTAAAATGTTCCATATGTTATCCAACAGAGGTCCAAACCAGAAAAGCCATGCGATAATGTTCTGCGGATGTAAGACTTTTGTTAAGAGTTAACTTTTGCAACTGGCACTGTGTGGACACTGCTTGTAACCTTATCTGTTGAACCCTTAGTCAACTCATATGTGTCATTGTAGCAACAGAGCTGTCGTAAAGCCAGGGAACCAACTGTGTTGTGTGCGCTTAAAGAACAGACGTGCTGGACATGTGTTATTCTAGTAGTTATGTGGTATATAGTGTAAGCGTGCTGAGTCAAGCTTGCTTACCGGGTCTGTAGGGTTAACGCTGGATCTTTTCTAACAACTAGGCTATCGGGAATTATTCCATACCCATCTCTGTTGTGTGAGGAGAGTTATTAAAATATGTATGTGTAATATTGAGTAAGCGTGCCGAATCACGTCTGCTTACTGGGCCTGTAGGATTAACGGTGAGACCTTTTCTAGCAACAGGGCTGTAAGGAACTATTCCTTACCCACATGTGTTGTGTGGGCCTGACAGACACATCTGCTGGAGGGGGGTATCACAATATGTTTGAGGTATATTGAGTAAGCGTACTGAGACATGTCTACTTACTGGGCTTGTAGGATTAAGGGTGGGACGTTTCAAGCAACAATGCTGTCAGGAACTACTCTATACCCAGCTGTATTGTGTGGGCTTATAGACAAGTCTGCTGGGGGTGAGTTATTAAAATATGTTTGTGGTATATTGTGTAAGCGTGCTGAATCACGTCTGCCAGTTGGCGAGTAGGAATAACGGAGGGATTTTTGTAGCAACGGAGCTGTCAGGAAGTATTCCGTACCCAACTATGTTGTGTGGGCCTAAGAACACGTTTGATGGAGGTGAGTTATTGAAATATGTTTGTGGAAGCTCGGGGCTACATTGCATATCATGTAAGGAGTGGTTATCAACGACAACGCTTACTCACAGTGGTATATTCATATTTATTTCTACTCATAGTTAGAAATATTTTCATTGGTGTCCAGTACCCACACTTCCTGATTTCCGTTCCAATATCGTGTTGACTGGATGATGACATCATCGTCGCCGTCGTTATCATCACTCTGATAGAACGATCAATCATCGTCGCCTCGTTCCTCCAGTTCTAACACCACTGCGTCATAAAAGCGTGAATCCACTATTCACGCGACCAGTCGGCTTTGAAACAGTAGAGAATAATAAGCTCTTAACAAGAGGCTTAAAAAGGACAACACGTTGTGAATCCACCACATACGCGAACATTCGTCTCTGAAACAGGAGGGTAAAATTAAAACGGTTAAAAAGGATAGGTAAAACGGAGATATTAAAAAATATACGTACCGCTTATATTATAAATGTATACCTGGGATTCGATCTAGTGTATTACAATACAGTCCCAGGTAAATAGTCAAATGTCATATAGAACCTGTATACAAAAGTACGTCCCAAACAGGCCAGGTGTCAATGCGAGTCAAGTTGTAAAACACCTCGAAAACCGGAAGCACTGGTAATGCGCCATGCTTGGGTAACCTTCTTTGACGAAGCGGTTAGTCAACTTGTGGTATACATGCAAGAATATTTAGCCTGTCTGAAACAAAATGAGCAAACTTTGCGATGTTGTCCAAGAAATTGTATGTATGTGCCTTGAAATTTGATTAACCTTAAAATTAAACCTGTATTTTATAACCGCTTATGACAATCCCGTAGAAAAGCCTGTGCTTTTTCTAAGATGACAGAGAGAGGTTGTAATGCCGTTATTTTTAAAGACATGTATTTAAGGTTGCGTAATGATCGTAGACATCTATAATACCATATAATGCCATATATGTACATATAGCCTTGTATAGATCAACGTATTTTTAAGCGTGTGACACTAATCATGCTTGTATGCATCAACGTGTATTTACGAGTTGTGACGTCGGATTTTTATATAGTCTTGAAGCGGTGTAAGACTGGCGTTATATACCCGCTTTCTCGACTTTCTCACCTGCAAAGAACGTCTTCGTCAGCAAAATTGTGAAGCCCGGATTGGCACCCATCGCCAAGAATGGGAATGCAGGCTCGGTGCACGTATTTGTAGGTAGAGGGATTCACGAGCGAACATGCCTATCATCGATACGTCAACCTTGTATTTGTAGGTAGAGGGATTCACGAGCGAACATGCCTATCATCGATACGTCAACCTTGTATTTGTAGGTAGAGGGATTCACGAGCGAACATGCCTATCATCGATACGTCAACCTTGTATTTGTAGGTAGAGGGATTCACGAGCGAACATGCCTATCATCGATACGTCAACCTTGTATTTGTAGGTAGAGGGATTCACGAGCGAACATGCCTATCATCGATACGTCAACCTTGTATTTGTAGGTAGAGGGATTCACGAGCGAACATGCCTATCATCGATACGTCAACCTTGTATTTGTAGGTAGAGGGATTCACGAGCGAACATGCCTATCATCGATACGTCAACCTTGTATTTGTAGGTAGAGGGATTCACGAGCGAACATGCCTATCATCGATACGTCAACCTTGTATTTGTAGGTAGAGGGATTCACGAGCGAACATGCCTATCATCGATACGTCAACCTTGTATTTGTAGGTAGAGGGATTCACGAGCGAACATGCCTATCATCGATACGTCAACCTTGTATTTGTAGGTAGAGGGATTCACGAGCGAACATGCCTATCATCGATACGTCAACCTTGTATTTGTAGGTAGAGGGATTCACGAGCGAACATGCCTATCATCGATACGTCAACCTGGTATTTGTAGGTAGAGGGATTCACGAGCGAACATGCCTATCATCGACACGTCAACCTTGTATTTGTAGGTAGAGGGATTCACGAGCGAACATGCCTATCATCGACACGTCAACCTTGTATTTGTAGGTAGAGGGATTCACGAGCGAACATGCCTATCATCGATACGTCAACCTTGTATTTGTAGGTAGAGGGATTCACGAGCGAACATGCCTATCATCGACACGTCAACCTTGTATTTGTAGGTAGAGGGATTCACGAGCGAACATGCCTATCATCGATACGTCAACCTTGTATTTGTAGGTAGAGGGATTCACGAGCGAACATGCCTATCATCGATACGTCAACCTTGTATTTGTAGGTAGAGGGATTCACGAGCGAACATGCCTATCATCGACACGTCAACCTTGTATTTGTAGGTAGAGGGATTCACGAGCGAACATGCCTATCATCGATACGTCAACCTGGTATTTGTAGGTAGAGGGATTCACGAGCGAACATGCCTATCATCGACACGTCAACCTTGTATTTGTAGGTAGAGGGATTCACGAGCGAACATGCCTATCGTCGATGCGTCAACCTTGTATTTGTAGGTAGAGGGATTCACGAGCGAACATGCCTATCATCGATACGTCAACCTTGTATTTGTAGGTAGAGGGATTCACGAGCGAACATGCCTATCATCGATACGTCAACCTTGTATTTGTAGGTAGAGGGATTCACGAGCGAACATGCCTATCATCGATACGTCAACCTTGTATTTGTAGGTAGAGGGATTCACGAGCGAACATGCCTATCATCGACACGTCAACCTTGTATTTGTAGGTAGAGGGATTCACGAGCGAACATGCCTATCGTCGATGCGTCAACCTTGTATTTGTAGGTAGAGGGATTCACGAGCGAACATGCCTATCATCGATACGTCAACCTTGTATTTGTAGGTAGAGGGATTCACGAGCGAACATGCCTATCATCGATACGTCAACCTTGTATTTGTAGGTAGAGGGATTCACGAGCGAACATGCCTATCATCGACACGTCAACCTTGTATTTGTAGGTAGAGGGATTCACGAGCGAACATGCCTATCATCGACACGTCAACCTTGTATTTGTAGGTAGAGGGATTCACGAGCGAACATGCCTATCATCGACACGTCAACCTTACTGAACGGCGAGTGCAAACAGGTTTTGACTGATCCCACGCGATTAGTGTCGTCGAAGTCCGCGCCGTCCGCTTTCACCACTTTGGCTCGAACATACAGTCTAGCGCTTGACATGTCCAGATATTCGTCTCCTGATCCCGGTATGAACACTAGATAGAACCCTCCCGCGTCGAGAGACGTCAGCGGTTGGTGGTCTGCCCACTGTCCGTTCTGGATCGTTGATACTCTGAACATGTCCAGTTCGCTCTTTAACCATTCTAACAGGTGAATATGTTGCTTGTCGCCCGTTCGTTACGACGGCGTTTCGACGTACTGATCATGAACGCTCCGACCGGCCGTTTTATAACTCGCCGTCTCGTCACCTTCCGCCGCCCCTGCGTTTTCTGCAGACTGCCCAGGAAGTCGGAACACGCTTCTGTCAAGCGTTGTTTGACCGCGTGTTTCAGACTTTATTCGGATGCGACGTCTCCTGCCATGCGCATGCCTATGTTCAGAGGACATTTTACGAAAGCCAAGGTCCCTCTATCGATCAGAGGCATAGCGCTTCGAAATAGGCTTCCAGAAAAGTTTCACAAGCTGTGACCTCGCTGTATTCTATGGCCGACGAATACTTGTAGTTTGCCGCCTAGCTGTCGGTTGAAGTAATCCTCGTACACGTGGCTGCTGGCTATAAACATAAAAACAGTTTCGGTTTAGAGCGTGAGAAGTGAACCTTCACTACGAATTTCACGTGCTCGAATGGCGCCGGTTGATCGAAGACGTCCCTTATATCGATCACAACCGTGCTTAACTGTTTTCACAACAGAGGCACGTATTGGACGCGGTCGAAAGTTTGCAACATCATGGCTGTAGACCGGAAAGTTCCGCAGTAACGCAAAACGATTACCGACGATCCTTGACTCCGCAATGTCCATATAGATATAGATACATGGTGGTGAGTCCTTGATGCATGTCCACAGTCGAATCGGCCTCTTTCTCGAAGGTGTTTTATATATGTTGGCCGACGGCTTGAGACATAGTTGTCTTCTCATAGATTCTGGCGTTCGTACTCGTCCTTTGCTTTGGGATGGGTTATGACGGGCGAGTGGAAACCCAGTATGGTTCCCATAGCGCTTTGAAAAGGAACGTTATCCTCGACGCCTGGTGTCATATGAAACTTCACCCGGTTAGAGATTTGGCTGTAGCTCAGTTTCGCCTTGATATCGATGGGACCCAAGGCCCGTGAGCATTGTGGTGAACCTGTACAGCAAAGTGGTCGGAGCATAGAAATAACAGTGCGGGATGTTATCCTTTTGGTAAAGACACTGATGATCCATCTCTTTGAGATAGAAGGTGGTGTCCTGTGTCCTCTTATCTCACGTTGTACCAAGTGTGCGGATACTGTGTCTCCACCAGAAGGCACTGACTCACACCCAATAGACACTCAGAAATAATGGACCAAAAAGCACTATAACACTACTTTCCTAAACTTCGGTACAGAACAAATCCCAGTTACAAAAAAGGCTTCAACGTAATTATTATCAAATTTCACTGAATATAACATGCTTAAACTATTATATAATCGAGCAAGCGAACATCAAATTTACAACTATCTACGTTCCAGTGTTGACATCTGCTGATGTTCTTCTTAAACTTGTAAAATGTACGCCGCTCACAGACAAACAGCCCTAATCTATGCAGGCATGACATCACCACCATTGATCAAATATGATCTTTCTTAGTGGGGATTTAATATCAATGTAACTGATAGGTGGCTCTACTAGTAGTGGGACTTTATGCAATGTAATATATATAATTCATTAGAATACATGCGTTTAGTACAGTCAGTGTGTCAAATGTTTTAACACCATGTGTCTTTTCTTGAGCCGTCTCTTCGCCTTTCTGAAGTGCACATCTCCCACTCCCTGTTTCGGTTTGCCTCGACCGCCGGTACCGCCGTACAACCGCTGCCACACGGTCTCCTGGTTCGAGACATAGACAATCGCGGGAGCTATACCGAAAGTTCGATGATAGGTGTTGTTCTTCGACCGCACGAACCCCGGCAACGGTTCCATATATTTCAACGTCTGGTATTTCATGAAGTACCGCCACATGCGAGTCTTCACCGTGCGGCTAAAACGTTCCACGATACTCGTTTTGGTGTCCTCGTTGTGCGTAGCGAAGTGGTGAATACCGTTCCCCTTCAAGAGCTTCTGAAAGGTTCGGTTGTGAAACTCCATAACCTTGCTGGTATGTAAAAAGGTCGGCGGTGGCTGCAGCAGACCAACGAACGAAGACACGAGAATCGGACCGGATCTTGAAACACGCCCACTTCGAAAAGACGTCAATGACTGTCAAAAGGAATGTCATCCCGTTGTTTTTTTTTATAGATAAGCTACGTTGATGAGATCTGCCTTCCACTACAGCTATCGACCGCATACGACTACCCAGCGGGGCTTGAAACGGTGTTTCACTGGTTTTTGAAGGGCATATGTTTCGAAGACGACGATAGTCCTCGTTCTCGCATCAAAGGTCGCCGGCTCCGGTAAATCGTCAACGAACTCTACGTTAGGCATAATCTTCATCCTAGAAGCGTAAGCGTTTTGCCACTGACCGTAGCACCATAAGATGTTCTCGGTGACGGCTCGATCATTCACGAAGCAATACGCCAGATGCGGGTGACACTATTGGTCTTACCACACCCCGTAGGACCGGGTACAATACCAGTTAAAGGATGCTTCTACGGCCTAACTATATTGGCGACTGGTGCGTTCAAGGTGCGTAGCCCCGTTTTATCTTCAGGATTTTATCACGCACCTCCATCAATAACTTTCCGAGCGTGTTTCGAGCTTTTTTTTACGGCCGTAGCCGACACAAAAAACCTTCTTTCGACGGTACCCACTCCACCTGTACAACGTTTCGAATAGCGATCAACACTCTCTAAACTTTTTCGAGATCGTGATCTTTGTCGACAGTAAGTTCCTCATACAGTTGACAGATACTTTTCTCGTCTTCCTTATAAATCTACTTCTCGTTTTGCTATCTATGGTGCTGCTCGTGAGACGTCTGGACGTGTGTATATCACATTGGCTTATATCGCGTCACCATCTAGACATGTAATTGCTGTTCGTGCGTCTGATTCTTCCGAAAGATGACATCAACATAAGGATCTGCTATGCGAGTTTATATAATAAAATTCACACAAACTTGCTGACGTTTTCAAATATTACGTCAACTACTCCAATTATCGCCTTACGCCACGTCCACGTCTAGCACGGTTTTCTTTCCACCTCAGTGACTCCTGCCAATCATGTCCGCTGGTAACCTGAATTGCATAATACAGTCCTGTTTAACGACGGAGCTGAAGGAATTGAAGAAGAGACAATGTTCTCCAGACAGACAACAAAAGAGTCGAACGCACGGCAAGTCGGCCACTTCCTTTGATCCAGAGAATTTTGTTGTTGAGGTCATTGAGAGGATAGCCGCTATTTTGATCAAAACATTGACGGCTGCGGTGACCGTTGGTGAGGCCAGTATATTAGACTCATTAAAGGACAATTTTCGAGTCTTGGAAGAGAGGGTCGGAACTCTGGAGGATGCTGCAGACAAAAGGAAACAGTGCACCAGGCGTCCCAACTTCAGAATACAGGCATCCCGGAAACAAAAGACGAAACAACCAATAAATTTGTAATCGCTACCCTGAAAAAGACGGGCATAACGCATATAGTGGCTGACTAACTCGAGCGAAGCCATCGCCTCGGCCCGAAATTATATGAGCGCGAACGACCGCGTAAACGTGCAATACTCGTTCGCATTAGGAGCGAGGAAGTCCGGGACGAGGTCTATCGAAGCCGGACTAAACTAAAATAACACAATAACAAACAACGCGAAAAACAGATGTTTGTTAATGAAGATCTAAACGCGAAACGTGCAGCACTCGCTAACAAAACACGTCTACTCAAGAGGGAACACTAATTCGCAGACTGTTGGACTTATGAGGGAAGGGTACTGGTCAAATCAAACACATATACTATAAAGGAAATACAGAGAGTGAGGGATCTGAACATGTATTATCCATCTACAAAACCGTAGCCGTTTAGTAGACTGAACACAAAATCTTCCAGTGCGATTCTGGTATGCTTCTGCACAGGAACATGGGTGAGACGAGCCCGCCCAATAGCCCGATCGTATTGACGCCCTTTAGAAGACGAATAATCGACATAATATGACATCACACAGGCGCATTGAACGCCTGGTGTGACTGAAGATGAAGATACTGACGTTACGGCTGCAGCGGCTTCATCTGGCGACAACAGAGACGATTGCGACTGCACCGTGTGAAATACATACCGTGAGGGTTTTGAACATTACATTGTCATTAATGTAGCAACTCCACAAACAATGGTATATATATATATATATATATATATATATATATATATATATATATATATGTATGTATATTTGTAGTTGCCTGCTGTTGGTATGACGATATATTTTACAAAAATTATAATGCTAAATGTGCATGTACTTTTTCCTCTCTTCATTGGCAGTCGCTGTTGTGGCGTCTTACCATTTGTGCAACTAGTAGGCCTAACTCTGTTTTTGTTCTTTTAGACGATATGTCTTCCTCAATTCATCTACCTACGAACATTATGTGTATCACTCGTATGGTGTATGCACGTAACAATAAGCATAGCTATCGGTATCATCATTTGTATCACTTTGCAATTTAAAATACACATCATCATGTGAATGCTATTAAGCACAAGTATGACAATTTCTGTAAACGCAGGCTGTGTAATGTTTGATGAAGCTTTCCTCTCCTGCTTAGGAGGTAATCAAACCAACCTATACAATGCAATGTCTTGAATACAAATGATGCAAACAATGAACCATAAGTAGTACTCTATTCTTCCTATTATAACACTGACAAATTCACATCGGTTTGCTCAAATCTATTAGATATCGTGACATATTTTATAAACAAGTAAAATGTCTAACCCTAACTCATTAGACTATGAGATTCTTCATACCTTTCTCAAAACTGACAACACCATATTAAAAAGAAATATCCGTGCAGATAACACAATCTACTTTGAATCACGATTTCACAAATTCAAAAAGATATACGAAATACGTGAAAAACAATAAACGAAATTATCTCTAAAAAGACATTTTCATCAACCATTAAAGAAAATGGTACATTCATAACATAACAATACGACTAGTTAGATCTGTTCTTAAATTTAAGAATGTTGATAAAGAAACACTAAGGAAAGCAATAAATGTTCTCCCAACAAAAAACAGCAGTGGATTTAAATCCATTTCATCAAAACTGCTAATAATAATTGAATCGGCAATACTGAAATCATTAACCTTAATAATTATCCGAAACCTTACTAATTAACCAAGTTATAAATACCGGCATATTTCCTAATAAATTTAAAATTACAAAAGTAGTACCAATTTTTAAAAAGGATGACCCAACTCTATTAAACAAAGACAGGACTATTTCTCTCCTTCCAACTATTTCAAAAATATTAGTGAAAATAATCCACAATCAGTTACCCGATTATTTTATTGATTCTAAGCTAGTTTATGATAATCAGTACAGACCTAGACCTAACCATTGAACTGAATGTGCATCATTAGACAAAATAATTTACCAATTAGTATTTTTATTGACCTTTCCAAAGTCTTTTTAACCATTAAATATTATTAAGCAATTTAACACATTATGGCATAGATGGAAACACTCTTCTCTTATTCAAAAGCTATTTAAGCATCCGGAACCAGAACAATGAAGTTTAAGATACTTCATCTGATATGTTACCTATACAAGTGACTTATCACAAACAAGCCAATATTTAACTTTATAATATATGCTGATGACACCATTTTACTGAGCAACACTGACACTTTTAGTGATAAAGCAAGTTACAGAAGTATAGACTCTGTAATAAATGAAGAACTCCTCAAAATAATTGAGTGGCTTAATATTAATAAGTTGTTACTAAATAAAAGTAAATGTATATATATGACCTTCCAAATGCCAACCAAACCCACGCAGAGCTTATGTCTAAAAATCGATAATATAAACACCCAGAGAGTAGAAGAATTAAATTACTTACGTTTAACTCTAGTTACTAACTTAAATTATACAAAATGCACTGACAAAATCAAACAAGTGTTCCAAAATTATAGGAATATTGAACAGATTGGAACATATTCTACCTTTAGAAATAACTTTATATAATGCACTGTTACTATCTCATATTAATTATTGTATTATGACATGGGGATACCAAGGAAACAGATAAACGAAAATTCAAAAGAAAGAAGTGCAATTTATCACACTACGCAAATACAATTCACATACCGAACCGCTTTTTAAAGAACTCAGTATATTAAAAGTAGAAGACTTATTATAATTACAAGAACTAACATTTTATTACAAATATAGACATCAAAATGTCCAGTTTACTTTTTAAATTGGCAGATAATTCTAAATGCCAGCACACACAAATATGACACTCGGAGAGCAACTGAACTACGCACCTTCAGGACTAATCATGAATTTACAAAAAAAGTGTCTTAAATATAACTTACCTCATCTCATAAATAATATCCCTGATCTAGTGGTAGACAAGATAGTGACCCATAGTTTGATAGGCTTCTGAAGTTATGCCAAACACCATATGCTACAAAAACGTCAGGTGCAATATACTACAATGCTACATATATCAACTAAATTAATGTACAGTAGTCTAAATTAATAATACAGTTAATACAAAAACAACTACTAAATCTGTATAGTCGCTTGCATGACTACATCTGCACAATAAAACAACTACCATGGACACTATTTTAGGGACAGACTATTATAACTTTTAAAATATTTGACATAATCATATTTTTGTTACAAACAAATTTAGGATTGGATACTTTAAGAATATATATATATATTTGTGGGTGGCTCCTACGATATCGATCAGTTTTGATCTTAGTAGGAGTCTACACTGACCTTGCCTCTTTGATATTTTCTACGCATTCACGTCTTCATTAAACGTCGCCCTTCTATATTAATAAGCGTGTTCACTAGATTTAAACATCCGAATGTATGCTGCTACTAGGCACAGATAAAAGTTCGACAGGAAAGAAGCTGATTCACCAAACCATATAGCCTCATCCACCAGATATCCGTTTCTATACCACTGGCTCACCAAATCGTATAGACATTTCTCCATCACTTGTCTCAGAACGTTTAACCGATGGCGAAAGTAACTGCGCTATATATATATATATATATATACATATATATATATATATAGATCGATAGATAGATAGATACATCACTGTCAAAAGTGCATAGGTAAGCGTTTGCCACCCCTACTAGGCGCTCGCAGCGACATCGTTTTGTAGAGGATTTGCTATAACAAATTTGCATGTCAACGTATATATCAGCAAAGGTAAAATGTCAGCGCATGCACTGTCAACAAAATGCCCAAAACCTTTGGTCTTTTTACGCCATAGGGTACCAGTACCACACAAGTACTACTCATGGGCACAGAAGCGACCGTTTCCGTGATGCCAACAGCAGCTGCTCGATATGACGTGAGAGTGTAGATTTCCATAATGTTCTTATTTGGTTGTTTCCTTTATTGGCAGAATACATGCATTCGGTTAAGTGAGTTCAATGTTTTTTCCGAGAAGAGGTCAGTACTATATGCTCAGTTTCACGAGGCTAAACCGCACTATATAGGGATGCGGTCGGCAGTCTGCGGCCATCGGCATATGTCATGCTGCATGCGGTGTAAAAGCGAAATTGTAAATTGGGGATACAGTATGTGGGTACGTTGCTTGCACACGTACTCACCTCGCTGTGACAAAATAGTTCCGCTCGAGGTAAAAGACTTCCGTTCGAGGTCCCAATAGGGGTGTAGCTGGACGTTTTGGGAGCCTCGAAGGAGGGTAGAATCTTCACTGGTTGAACGCCAAGTGCTCCACATATGGCTGCAGACTTGATCCTGCAAGACTCATTGCGTCATCTAAGTGTCTGGCCGTCGGTTAGCTGAGTTCTCGTTTTTTGTATTTTTGAAAAAAATTCCTTACACACATATTGTCCCAAACATATTGTCGGTATGCGCTTGGTATGTTTCGTCAGACCAGGATACGGTCCCTTCAGCAAGTGTACGCAACACAATTCCTTGGAGATCGTGTTCAGTGTCAGACGCGCACTGCGAACCAATTTGTCCCATCTGCATAACTAAGCTTTGTTTACTTCCACCAGGAACTGGTTGGAAAGAGTAAGAGCAACTCCCCACTGCGAGACCAGGATTCGCTAAGCCGCCTGTAGCTCCCGATTCTTCATTCTGAACATTACATCCGCATC